>PVJS01045042.1:0-16405 GCA_004027185.1 Glis glis
TGTGTGTGTGTGTGTGTGTGTGTGTGTGTGTGGTACTGGGGATGGAACCCAGGGGCATTCTACCTCCGAGCTATACCCCTAGCCCTATTTTATTTTTAATTTTGAAACGGGGTCTCACTAAGTTGCTGAGGCTGGCCACGAACCTGTGATCCTCCTGTCTCAGCCTCCCAAGTATTGTGATTACAAGCATATGCCACCATGCCCGTTTTTTTTCTTTAATGGTACTGGGGATTGAACCTGGGGTCATTCTACCTCTGAGCTACACCCTCAGCTCTTTTTATTATTTATGTATTTATTTTTATGATACTGGGGATTAAAACGGGACATTCTACCCCTGAGCTACACCCCCCAGCACTATTTTTTATTTTATTTTTATTTTGAGACAGGGTCTCGCTAGGTTGATGAGTCTCACTATTTGTTGAGGCTGTCCTTGAATCTGCAATCCCATCTCAGTTTCCCAAGCACTGGGATTATAGGTGTGCG
This sequence comes from Glis glis, assembly GCA_004027185.1. NCBI lineage: Eukaryota > Metazoa > Chordata > Mammalia > Rodentia > Gliridae > Glis > Glis glis. Next base: position 484 of record PVJS01045042.1, read on the forward strand.
CCACCATGCCTGGCTTTTTTTTGGCGGTACCAGGGATTGAACCCAGGGGCATTCTACCTCTGAGCTACACCCCCAGTCCTGTTTTATTTCTTATTTGGAAATAGGGTCTGCTAGGTTGATGAGAGTCTCACTAGCTGAGGCTATCCTTGAACCTGCAGATCCTCCTGTCTCAGCCTCCCAAGTACTGGGATGACAGGCATGCGCACCACCATGCCCGGCTCTGAACTTTTTTTTTTTTTTTTTTGCGGTACTGGGGATTGAACCCAGGGGCATTCTACCTCCGAACTACACCCCCAGCCCTATCTTTTATTCTTTATTTTGAAACAGGGTCTCGCTAAGTTTCAGAGGGCCTCACTAAGCTGAGGCTGGCCGCGAACCCGGATCCTCCTGTCTCAGCCTCCCAAGTACTGGGATTACAAGCATGCGCCACCACACCTGGCTCCAAACTTTTAAGTAAGTGTTCCTACAAATAAAAACAGATCTTGTTTCCCCTGGGGAATCAAAATGACTGCTTGTGTGGAGTCTGCTAAAGTTTAAAAGCAGACTGCACGATTAAAGTTTGGTGATAACGATCCACACCATTTATCAAGCACCTACTTTGGGCTTTTCTTGGCACATCTATTGTCTCAGATGATCACAGGGATGCTGCGGAGTAGGTGTCATCATCGTTAAGCTCCTGGGAGGAGGGATAAGCCCCTAAAGTGCACGGAGAGGAACCCCTGAGGACTTGGGGGCTGGTCTCTGTCCCCATGGATCTACCTACCTGTCCTTGTATTCCTTTATCAGCACCAGTGCAGTTTGGAGAGGAGGTTAAGATGAACAGCTGCTGTTCTTTGCAGACGTTTCCTGGAAGTGTCAATTGTCAAGAATTTCTAGGGGCCTTCTTGGCTCTGACAGTCACTGTTCTGTGTACAAATCTTCGCCTCTGGGGCACTGGGGATACTGCAGACACCCTACTTTTCCCTGAGAGCTAAAGATGAGCCCAGAAACCCGACATGGTGATGCACGCTTGTAATCCCAGAATTTGGGAGGCTGAGATAGGAGGATCACAGGTTTGAGGACAGTCTCAGCATCTTAGTGAGGCCCTATGCAACTTAGTGAGACCCTGTTTCAAAATAAAAAATAAAACAGGGCTGGGGGTGTAGTTCAAAGGTAGAATGTCCCTGGGTTCAGTCCCTAGTGCAGAAAAAAAAAAAATGAGCCCATAGAGAACCTTCAGAAAACCATTCTTTAGCCGGGCATGGTGGCGCATGCTTGTAATCCCAGTACTTGGGAGGTTTAAACGGGAGGATTGCAGGTTCGAAGCCAGACTTGGCAATTTAGCAAGGCCTTCCACAACTCAGTGAGACCCCGTTTCCAAATAAGAAATAAAATCGGGCTGGGGGTGTAGCTCAGAGGTAGAATGCTCCTGGGTTCAGTCCCCCGTGCCACAAAAAAAAAAAAAAAAAAAAAAAAGAAAAGAAAACCATTCCTTGCAGCTTCCAGTGCCCATTCCTGGTTTTCCTGTGGAGGTTCCCAGTGTGTGTGTGTTGGACCACTTCCCTCTTACTACATTTATTGATGGGGCATGTCAGCGGGCTATTCCTCATCATTTCAAGAATGTTTCAGGGGAAGGGCCTATTCCAGAGCTTGCAGATGGTTTTTAGTTCCAAAATGACATTTCTGCTGCCAGGACCCCAGATTCCCTTTAGTGTTTTACTTTGAACAAGATACTGTGTCTGTACAACATTTAACAGTGCCACCGGGCATGGTGGCACATTCTGTAATCCCAGCCCTTGGGAGGCTGAGATGGGAGGATTGCAGGTTGTGAGGCCATCCTCAACAATTTAGCGAGACTCTGTTTCAAAATAAAAAATTAAATAGGGCTGGGGGTGTGTGTGGCTCAGAGGTAGAATCCCGCTGGGTTCAATCCCCAGTACCAAAATAATAAAAACAATAATTAAATAAATAACTAAATAAATAAGAAATAAAAAGAGAGACAGCTGAGCGTGGTGGCACATGCTTGTAATCCCAGTACTTGGGAGGCTGAGACAGGAGGATTGCAGGTTCGTGGCCAGTCTCAGCTATTTAGCGAGGCTCTCCGCAACTTAGTGAGACCCTGTTTCAAAATAAAGAATAAGCCGGGCGTGGTGACGCACGCTTGTAATCCCAGTACTTGGGAGGCTGAGACAGGAGGATCACAGGTTCATGGCCAGCCTCAGCTACTTAGCAAGGCCCTCTGCAACTTAGTGAGACCCTGTTTCAAAATAAAGAATAAAAAATTGGGCTGGGGGTGTAGCTGGGGGAGATAGAATGCTGCTGGGTTCCATCTCCAGTACTGCAAAAAAAGAGAGAGAGAGAGAGAGAGAGAGAGAGAGAGAGAGAGAGAAAAGAAAGCAAAAATAAAAATAAAAACCCCTAAACATTTAACAGTGCATCTCGGATATCTGACCCGATCCAAAGCCGCAGTACTGGACCAGCTTTGCCTTGAAAGTGTCCTCCTTGGTGTTTGAATACACTCTTTGGTGACATGGGACTGTGGAGAGGTGGCTGGGCTGGGAGAGGAGTGGCTTGGGTCACGGTCACAGTCAGGGTCAAGTGAGGCACACCAGAGTGGGCACAGAGCACAGCAGGCAGGGTGGTCTCTGGAGAGTTTGCTCCGCTCTGCAGCGGGCAGGGCTGGGCAGGCAGCCACAGGCTCCCAGCTCTCTGCACCAGGCCTGGGCTGAGCAGTTACTGCTTCGGCTCAAAGAGCAGGACTCTGTCCTCTGGAAAGACTAAGTGGGGTGCTGGCAAACTGGCTCTCTAGTGGGGGGAGGGAGGAAAAAGAAACAAAAGCAAAACTCTGATTTGCTGCTTTTCCTGGTATCAATCCTCACCCCACAGTGGTCTGGCCAGCAGATCTCTTGCTATTTAGCACTGGGTTCTGTGGAGCTGGCCCTGGCACACCACTGGTAAAGAATTCAGGGCTGGGTCTCAGCGGACCTGGGAACTGAGCAGGTAAACTGGGCAGGGACTCACGGGGACTCAGACAAGGATCAAGTTACTGGGACTGGAGTACAGGGTGGAGCTTGTTATAGAACAAAGAGAAAACTGGCACAGGAGCTCCAAATAGGATTTACAGAAAAGATAGTAACCATCCTGTTAGCATCCCTTACTTACTGTGCGTTTACAGTTGGCCAGGACTGTACAAATAATGTCTGATCACTAGTTCATTCAGTCTTCTCAGACACCCTATGGACTAGGAATTTATATCTCTTTTTTTGTGTGTGTTGTTTTTGCTTTTGGTGCTACTGGAGATTAAACCCAGGGGCCCTCTCCCACTGAGATACATCCCCAGCAGTTTTTATTCCCTCCCTCCCTCCCCTCTTCCTTCCTTCTTTCCTTCCTTCCTTCCTTCCTTCCTTCCTTCCTTCCTTCCTTCCTTCCTTTTCTCTCTCTCTTTCATTCAGAACTCTCTTTTGTTTGTAGTACTGGGGATTAAACCCAGGGGCATTCTGCCTCTGAGCTCCACCCCAGCCTTATTCTTATTTATTTATTTATTTATGTTTTGCGGTACTGGGGATTGAACTCAAGGGCATTCTACCTCCGAGCTACACCCCCAGCCCTATTTTTTGTTCTTTATTTTGAAACAGGGCCTCACTAAGTAGCTGAGGCTGGCTTTGAACCTGCGATCCTCCTGTCTCAGCCTCCCAAGTACTGGGATTACAAGTGCGTACCACCAGGCCCGGCTCTATTTTCTTTATTTTGAGGCAGGGTCTCGCTAGGTTGCTGAGGCTGGCCTTGAACTTGTGATCCTGCTGCCTCATCCTCCCCACTGGCTGGGATTGCAGGTGTCCACCACCTCACCCAGCCCATATCTCCATTTTACAGGCGAGGAGCCAGGCTTTGAGAGGATCCCTTGTCCAGGCCGGTTTGAACTCAGGAGCTGGGTGACTCCTGGGGCTGGTCACTGTGTACATCAGCTCCATAAGGTTGGGCTGATGCTGAGCCGCTTGAAGTACTCAACTAGGGCTTTCCAGTCTCAAGAGTCAGGCTTGTTCCTTGGCAGGGCCTCGCCCTCAGTTATGGGGATTCTGAGGGCCCCAGATAAGGGCAGAGAGGGCTGTAGGAGCAGGGAACCAGAACGGTCCATAACCAGTACCCAGGCTAAATCGATAAGGTCAGGTGGGCAGAAGATGGCGAGTGTTCTAAAGCACGTGCCATCCCTTCTTGGGGTGATGTCAGCATTACCTGGCAGTAGTACGTGGCCGGTGTCCATGAAACTCTGGTTTCGAGGCAAAGGGTTTTGCTTAGCCATTCATCAGCTGGGACCTTCGAGCAACTGGTAAAAGCATGAGGAACCCTGTAAATCTCACCGGGACACTGAAGGGAAACAGAGGAAGGGGACAGGAATGAAGTGGAATCCAGCTGTCAGCAATGGATAGCACATCGCAAAGGCACTGCTGCCTGGGGGCTGCAGCCAGGGCTCTTGTTACAACACCAACTTTTTTTTTTTGCGGTACTGGGGATTGAACCCAGATGCATTCCACCTCCGAACTCCACCCCAGCCCTATTTTTTTATTCTTTATTTTGAAACAGGGTCTCACTAAGTTGGGGAGGGCCTCACTAAGTAGCTGAGGCTGGCCACGAACTCCGATCCTCTTGTCTCAGCCTCCCAAAGTACTGGGATTATGAGATTACATGCGCGCGCCACCATACCTGGCCCCAACTCCTCTTTGAACTGATGCACTAGCTCCTGGCCTGGCTGGAGGGTACATATGTAACCTTGTCAGGTCTCAGGTCATTGTCTGGGACTGAGTAGACTTGTCAGGGACTAGAAGGTGGTTGTGATTTGATGGAGGCAGGAATAGGACCAGCTTCAGGGGTACGGAATTCAGTCTGGCAGGTAAAAGATGCTCCTGGACTTTATTCATTCAGATGCTGTGTGTCAGGTCTGTGCTGTAGCTGGAGGATAATCAGCCCCGGTACCACAGGCTACCTGAGGAAAAAGGTCAGGACAGGAAGAATGCAGATTAGCTGTTGGTGCAGAGATGGTGTGAAGGAGGGCATGTGTGAGTGGGTTGAACTCATGGAAGCTTCCTGAAAAGACAGACATCCTCTGGGTCTTAGTGGATGAGGGGGAATTTAGCTACTCAGCTGGAGAGGAGGTTGGCTGGGGTATGGGGGGCTGAGGGAGGCCATTCCAGGCAGGGGAAGGAGCAGCACACACAGAGGTGTGAGACCATGTGACACTGAACCACTTGAAGTTCAGAGTCATTGGAGATGGGTATGGCGGGGAGGACACTGGAAATAGAGCCTGGGCCTGGGTCTTGGACTGTGTACCTTGCATGCGGATTTTCTCCTGGAGAAAGGAGCCACTAGGGGATTGTGAGCTGGTCCCACCTGACCAACTCCTGATTTAGCTGCATGGGGGAGAGGTGGGGGAGGGGCGATGGGGGACCAATTATGTGGCTGGGGTTTAGGGGAGGAACTCTAGCCCCAGAGGGAACTTGCCAGGACAGCATGGGGTCTCAGGTTTCCAGCACGTCACTCTCCCAAGGGAGACCATTCTTGGGATTGGGGAGGGGACATCCTGTCACAACTGGGGTCCAGGTCGGGGGCTGGATACAGCTTGTAGTCAGGCCTACCTGGTTGGTTTGCTAATTGATCTCGTTTCCAGTGCTCACTCTTCAGGGATAGATTTAAGGCTGTCCTTCCCCTAACCTTGTCTCTGGGGTGGCCACCGCTGCAGTATGGTGCTGTCTGCTGGTCTTTACAAAGAGAGGGCTCCTCCCCTCCCCCACCTTGCATTGCAACCCTAGAAGGGCCATCAATGGCTTGGTGTCAGGAAAGATTGTTGAGGGGCACCCCAGGCAGGTAGCACCCCTCCCCTCCCCACTGTAACGCTGTCTTCTGCTGGGGTCTTGTGTCAGAATTTCCTTCCTTTGTAAAGCTGAATCATATTCTTTTTTTTTTTTTTTTTGGTACTGGGGATTGAACCCAGGGGCGTTCTACCTCTGAGCTACACCCCCAGCCCTATTTTTTATTTTTTTGCTGTACGGGGGATTGAATCCAGGGGAATTCTAGCTCTGGGCATGATTTTTAAATATAAAAGGCAGAAGCTGTATTAACAAATCCTAGGTCGAGGCTGTTTCTTTGACCTCTAACTCATTTGCACTCAGGATGAGGAGGGGTGTGTGTGTGTGTGTGTGTGTGTGTGTGTGTGTGTGTGTGTATGTGACCTTAGCACCAACTCCATTTCCTCTCCAGGATTCTGGGTGGAGTGCACCCCGGTGCATGAGGCCGCCTGGGGCGGGGAGGGGAGCCTGCAGCTGCAGTGGCCTGGCCTGGCCTTAGCACCAACTCCATTTCCTCTCCAGGATTCTGGGTGGAGCGCACCCCGGTGCATGAGGCCGCCTGGGGGGGGGGCGAGCCTGCAGCTGCAGTGGCCTGGCCTGGCCTTAGCACCAACTCCATTTCCTCCTCAGGATTCTGGGTGGAGCGCACCCCGGTGCACGAGGCCGCCCAGCGGGGTGAGAGCCTGCAGCTGCAGCAACTGATAGAGAGCGGCGCCTGCGTCAACCAGGTCACAGTGGACTCCATCACGCCCCTGCACGCGGCCAGCCTGCAGGGCCAGGCACGGTGTGTGCAGCTGCTGCTGGCAGCTGGGGCCCAGGTGAGCGGCCCGTGTCAGCCCCAGCCAGGCTGTAGCTGGGGGAATGGACGCCACCGGCTCGGCTAGGGAGACCTCTAGAGGGAGGACAAGAAATAGCTTGGGATTTGCCTTGTGTGACTTGCAGACACAGGAACAGAGGAGAGAGAGACTTGGAGGGAGACTTAGAAGGAGAGGCAGGAAGACTGCAGAACAGGGGGTGCTGGAAGCCCAGGGAGGAGGGGGAGAGGGCCGGGAAGTACTCATGGACCAGGCAGTTTTGGCAAATGGTGGTGGGTGCTCTGCTCTGCAGTGGGCAGGGCCTGAGCAGGCCAGCTGCATCCTATGCTCAGGCTGCTTGGGAGGGGCCAGGCCTGGGCTGAACAGCTGTTGCCTGGGTTCAGAGTGCAGGGTTCCAGGCTCCAGGATGGCTAAGCGAGGGGCTGGCAGAACAGCTGTCTGGGGAAAAATGAAAAAAAAAAAAAAAAAGGAACAAAAACAAAATTCTGCTGCCTTCCCTGGTGTAAGTGCTCACACTAGGCTGGTTTTAAGCCGCCAGCGGTTTTGAGCTGGCAAAATTCCTGGCTCTTGAGCAGCCGGTGCTGGGAGCAGGCAGGAGCCACCCCACGTGCACTCTGGGCGACTTATAATTAATGTGGGGCTCTGGTCTCAGGGTTCACGGGGTGGGGAGGACTGAAGGCAACGTGCCATCGCTTCTTTCCAAAAGCTTAGAATGGAACAAGCTTCAGTGTGTACCCACAAAGAAGCCGATTTTGGACAAATTTGAAGTGGAATTTGCTAATTTAGGGAGTTGCCTTTTTCTTGGCCTGTGATTTCCATACGGAGGCTTGTTAAACAGTCTTGGGCACTCTTTAGCCAAGGCTTGAGTTAAAACCCATTTATACCCTGCCACCCCCAGCTTGCAGCCTCAGGGTCTCCTCTCCTGCTCTGTGCTTCATAGTTGTTGGGGGTAATGGTAAAGGCGAGGCTGAGCTTATCCTGCCCTGAGAGAAAGGATCCCCAAATGGAATTTTTTACTTAGGCACCCCGGAGCTCAACAGTGACTTTATCTTTAAACTCTCTGCCTGGCTGGGGCTTTAGCGTAAAGTGTCTTGGTCCAGATGAATCCACATCAACTCGCTTGAGAAAGCGAGTTCCGTGGTGTTACCCCTTCCCTTAAACACTTGTTTGCCCACCGCAGGTGGACGCCCGCAACATCGACGGCAGCACCCCTCTCTGTGACGCCTGTGCCTCCGGCAGCATCGAGTGTGTGAAGCTCTTGCTGTCCTATGGGGCGAAGGTCAACCCCCCCCTGTACACAGCGTCCCCACTGCACGAGGCCTGCATGAGCGGTGAGTTGAGTTAGGGGCCATGGCGATGATCCAAGTGCAAAGCATTCAGAGCCCAAAGTGGGATGGCACCATGGAATTAATTCATTTAAAAGGTTTGGGGGAAGCCGGGTGTGGTGGCACACACTTGTAATCCCAGTATTTGGGAGGTGGAGACCGGAGGATCCGGGTTTGCGGCCAGCCTCAGCTACTTAGTGAGGCCCTCCGCAACTTAGTGAGACCCTATTTCAAAATAAAGGATAAAAAATAGGGCCGGGGGTGTAGCTTGGAGGTAGAACTCCCCTGCGTTCAATCCCTGGTACCGCAAAAAAAAAAAAAAAAAAAAAAACAAGGTTTGGGGGAGCCAGGCATGGTGTTGCATGCCTATAATCCCAGGACGCGGGAGGCTGAGACAGGAGGATCATAGGTTCAAGACCAGCTTTAGCAATTTAGCGAGTCTCTCAGCAACCTAGCGACCCTGTTTCAAAACAAAAAAATTAAAAAGGACTGGGGGTGTAGCTAGGAGGTAGAATGCCTCTGGGTTCAATCCCCAGTACCAAATAAGTAAAAGTTTTGGGGGAAGAATTAATATTATGCCAGAGAGCTACAAGGGTTAAAAATGACTCTGGTTTGATCTGGGAGCGATGCTGCTGGCTGAAAGGGATTGGCCAGGAGCAGGGATCCCTGGGAAGGGGAAAGAGAGGCCTGTGGTGGCCATGACATCCAGATGAGCCTGGCCAGCACAGCTGTAGGTGTGGGGCTGGGTTTCAGGGCTGGAAGTGGAAATTGGACAGCTGCCAACAGTGGAGTGGTAATTACGTGATCAGAGAGGGTAGCGTGTGCCAGGAAAGGAGAGCAGAGGGCCCTGAATCTTAATACAAACCCATGTTGAAGACAGGTGCACACCTGTAATCCTAGTACTTGGGAGGTTGAGACAGGAGGATCGCAGGTTCCAGGCCAGCCTCAGCAACTTAGGCCCTTTTTCAAAATGAAAAATAGAAAGGACTGGAGGTGTAGCTCAGAGGTAGAATGTCCCTGGGTTCAATCCCCAGTACTGGAAACAAGGTAGGAAGAGGAGCCAGAAGAGAGGCAGAAGAGGTGGCTGGAGGCGACCTGCATAGTAGAAAGGCCCAGGTTGTTCATCCAGGGGCTGGACTGGGATGCCAGCAGCCTCGAGATGTTTCCATGGGTTGGATACTCTCCCCAGACACAACTCAAACCGCCTTGGAAATGGGGATGGGGAGTGGTCAGTCTTCTCTTGCTCTTCCCACGTGGCGTCCCAAACCTTTTTTTCTTTTTGTGGTAAGGGGGATTGAACCCAGGAGTGTTTTCTACTTCCCTTATTTTGAAAAAGGGTGTTGCTAAGTTGCTAGGCTAGCCTGGAACCTGCGACCCTCCTGTCTCAGCCTCCCAAATACTGGAATTATAGGCCACCACCCTGTTGTGTCCCAAACCTTTGTTCTCACAGTAGAAGGGTGACCATGACCCTCTTCTCATGCCATAAAGACTATGAACCAGCCCACTCCTCACGGGAAAGGAGAACTGTCTCCTGGCTCCCTAGGGCCATGTACGGGTCGTAAACTGTTGATAAAGCAACTGCTGCAGGTGAGGTCTCAGCCCCAGACCTGCAGCCTACCTCAGTTCTATCTCCAAGAACATAATTTAGCTTAGGAGACACAGGAATTGGGCCAGAATGTTTAATAGAGACAGAGGAAGGCAGCAGCACTCCCGCGCAGGGAGCGTCTTGAAAGGGTTGCCGCTCTTGGTGCTCACTCTGGTTCCCGGAGGCTGCTGCCGCAGAGGAAGCACCGTCAGATTGCCGCTACTGCTACTCTGCTTTGTTGGCGCTAGAGTTCTGCAAGCTTGCTCGCTGCTGCTGCCGCCGCCACCGCTTCACTTCAAGTCGCTATTGCTTTGCTTCCTTCTCATAGCTGGTCTGCGTGTGCTAGTCTCTACTTCCCTCCTCTCTGCAGATCAGTTTCTCTCTCTGCTCGCCAGACCCCAGCTTATATAGCATGGCAACTCCTTTCATTGGTCCTTAAATCTGGGTCCTGATTGGTCCTTAGATCTGGGTCCTGATTGGCCCATTTTCTTACTTTTTTTGCGGTATCGGAGATTAAACGCAGGGGCGTTCTACCTCCGCGCTACACCCCCGGCCCTATTTTTTATACTTTATTTTGAAACCGGGTCTCACAAAGTTGCGGAGGGCCTCACTAAGGAGGGAGAGAAAGGGAGAGAGAGAGAGAGAGAGAGAGAGAGAGAGAGAGAGATAGGGAGAGCGAGAGAGCTGAGGCTGGCCGCGAACCCACCCGGATCCTCCGGTCTCCGCCTCCCAAAGTACTGGGATTACACGCGTGCGCCACCACGCCCGGCCCCTGATTGGTCCATTTTCAATCCCTCTTTGGAATCCCTGGTCAGTCTTTTTGTGGTACTAGGGATTGAACCCAGGGGCATTCTACCTCTGAGCTCCACCCTCAGCCCTATTTTTTTTTTTAAATTTTGAAACAGGGTCTTGCTAGGTTGAGGAGTCTCTCACTACTTCCCGAGGCTGTCCTTGAACGTGCAATCTTCCTGTTTCAGCCTGCCAAGTACTGGGATTACAGGTGTGAACCACCATGCCCAGTTGCTGATCAGTCTTGATTTAGCCATCAGGGAGAGCTGCCGCTCTGGGCCTTACTTCAGGTCACCACCCACTTCTACATGGTCGGATTTAGCCAGCACGTTTCCCTACGCTTAAAATGTTGCCTCTCTCAGTGTACCCTGGAGCTTCTATTTGTTCCACAACAGAAGTGAAAAATGATGGAAGAAATATTGCCCTGTCTAGTGGTGATTAGCATCAGCGCTGTTTGTCAAAAAGTAGGTCTGCAAGCCGGGCGTGGTGGCGCACACTTGTAATCCCAGTACTTGGGAGGCTGAGACTGGAGGATCCGGGTTCACGGTCAGTCTCAGCTACTTAGTGAGTCCTCTGCAACTTAGTGAGACCCTGTTTCAAAATAAAGAATAAAAAATAGGGCTGGGGGTGTAGCCCGGAGGTAGAATGCCTCTGAGTTCAATCCCTGGTACTGACTGAAAAAAAAAAAAAAGTAGGCCTGCTTCAAACTGCTTATGCATTTATCTGTCAAGGTGAATGAGGTTCTGGTGGAGATCTTAGATATGATACACCTATTAGTTGAACCTAAAACATTGACAGGGAAGGGAGGAAGGGAGGGTCCCTGAGAGCATGAATAACATGTCCAAAGATGGAGGACTGACCTTGGAAAAAAACTCTGGTCCATGGAAAGGGAAGGGGGGAGGCCTCGCATGCCCTCGTAGGAAACAAAAAGGGCAGACCCATTTGGGGATTCCTATTTGCTGGGAGACCTAGAGATTAAAGCTCTTACTTGGGTATTTTGTGCTACATCATATCTGAAGCCAGCTTTTACCAATGAAAAACATCTTAATTCTTATCGTTACCTTATCAAAGCATTGAATAAAAAGATACAGTATCCAGAACCCAAATTTCCAACAACCTAGACCCAAAGACAAATTCCAGTTTTCCTTTAACCCACAGACCCAAACAAGTTATCATAGACCTTAAAAAGCCAAGAACACTTTAAAGCATTTATCTGTTTCTAATTACTCAATTTGTGTCCAAGTCCTTCGTTGATTACCCGGGAAAACTGAAACACCAGGCTAGCATCATTAACATCTGCAGCCACTTTTCCCCCCAAGAGAACACAAGCATAATTTTATTTTTTTTGTGTGGTACCGGGGATTGAACCCAGGGGCGTTCTACCTCCGCGCTACACCCCCGGCCCTATTTTTTTATACTTTATTTTGAAACCGGGTCTCACGAAGTTGCGGAGGGCCTAAGTAGAGAGAGAGAGAGAGAGAGAGAGAGAGAGAGACGGAGAGAGCGAGCTAAGGCTGGCCACGAACCCGGATCTTCTGGTCTCCGCCTCCCAAAGTACTGGGATTACAAGCGTGCGCCACCACACCCCGCTTACAAGCATCATCTTGATTTGCCACTTAAATATGTTCATGCCTGGGGTTACAGCCCATGGCCTGTAGGCCACAGGGCATGCCTGCATCCAAGTACCATAAACTAAAGTGACATTTGCACATGGGCTTGGGAAATAATCCTGTCACTACAATGGCACCTGTGGGAGAGGGGGCTGCCAGGTGGAAGGCACCCCCACGGCACTGGTGATGGCACTGGGTGCAAACTTGCAGCTGGCCTGGTATAGAGTTGTGGCGACTGGGCTGGGTTGCAAACCACACCTGGCCTCCCATTCTGTTCTGGGGACACAGAATGCTCTTTAGAGTTCCCTGGTCCCCGCCATCTTGCTGTTCTTCCTTTCTCTGTCACGAGCAGCAGCATGGTGGTGCTGGGCGTGACACACACTGTGCTTGGCCTGCCTTTGTTCGCGGCACCAATACATGAGCTGCCGGAGATAGCCTTAACTCCCACTGAGGGTACGATAAGCTTCAAGTGAGCGCCCTGGTGCCCCTCATGTGCTTGTTTCCTTCCACGCTACTGGCTACCCTGCCCCGTGGCATGTGGGTGGTGGTGGTGGATCAGAGTGGAAACGTGTTCTCTTCTCTCTTCCCAGCAGCAGGGAATGAAGACGGAAAAAATGGCTAGTAAGTCAGTCTTAAGAATATCAGGCAGAAAGCTCCTCGCACGCCTGTGATCCCAGTACTGGGAAGGCTGAGACAGGAGGTTCCCAGCCAGCCTCAGCAACTTAGAGAGGCCCTTTGCTATTTAGTGAGACCGTGTTTCAAAATAATCAAAAATAGGGCTAGGGGTATGGCTCAGAGGTAGAATGCCCCTGGGTTCAATGCCCAGTACCGCCCCCCCCAAAAAAGCCACAATCAGAAGTAAAAAACTTGCACAGCCAGAAGAATACTAATAGGTTTCATAGTCTCCAGGAAGGTGAGCCCCTTTCAGGCGACATTCCCAACTCCAACAGAAGTGGGATTCCACCAGGCGCGGTGTCGCACGCTTGTAATCCCAGTACTTTGGGAGGCGGAGACTGGAGGATCCGGGTTCGCGGCCAGCCTCAGCTCTCTCTCCCCGTCTCTACCTAGTGAGGCCCTCCGCAACTTCGTGAGACCCGCTTTAAAAATAAAGTATAAAAAACACAGGGCCGGGGGTGTAGCGCGGAGGTAGAACGCCCCTGGGTTCAATCCCCGGTACCACCAAAAAAAAAAAAAAAGTGGGATTCCCGCAGAGGAAGACATCACAAGACCTTTCACCAGCCACCCTTATGGCTATTACTGGCTGGCTGATGCCTGAGGCTTGGAAGATTAGACGTCCCTGGGTAGGAAGTGGAAGCGAAATGCCCTGATGGGCCATGGCGGATGCAGAAAGCCAGCAGGGCCTCAGCCCTATCAGGGAGCAGCCCAGACTGAGTGCCAGCAATTGCACACCTCATGTCCACACAAGACACTCTCTAAAGGAGAAAAATATAAAATTGCGGCTCCAGTAAGGAACTACTGCGGGTTAGGGCTGGGGGCAAGGAGATCTCACCCCAGCCATACAGCCTATCTCAGCCCTTGCCTTCAAACACAAAGTTTAGCTTAGACACAGGAATCAGGCTACAGCGTTTACTATCACTGCGGGAAAGGCAGAACTGCATGGGAAGAGGCCTCGAGTCTTCACTCCATGGTGGTTGTAGACTGCCGCCGCCACTGCTACTCTCCCTATTGGTGCCACAACTCTGCAAGCTTGCTTGTCGGCCGCCGCTGTTCTCCCATCCGCTGTTGTGCTTCTTGCCGACCTCCTCCGCCGACCTCCTCCGCCGACCTCCTCCGCCGACCTCCTCCGCCGACCTCCTCCGCCGACCTCCTCCGCCGACCTCCTCCGCCGACCTCCTCCGCCGACCTCCTCCGCCGACCTCCTCCGCCGACCTCCTCCGCCGACCTCCTCCGCCTGGGCTTGCTTTGCGCCTCAGCGGCCAGCTTATATAGCATGGCAACTCCTCTGATTGGTCCTTATATCTGGGTCCTGATTGGTCCTTAGTACTGGGCCTGATTGGTCCTTAGATCTGGGTCCTGATTGGTCCTTAGATCTGGGCCCTGATTGGTCCATTTTCAATCCCTCTTGAATCCCTGAACAGACCTGGAAGGAAGGAAAGCGGCTGGCTGGCTCTGGCCTCTACTCCAGCTGGCCCCTCGTTCTCCTTTATCACTTAGCTTGGGACATAGGCTCTTTCCCTTTCTGTCCCTTGTAGCCAAGCACAGGGCGACCCGTTTCACTTGCCGTTCGTCATGCTTCTTATTTCCAGGGCACCTATTCATGAATGATTCTATCTTTTCCCATTCATTTTAAGGGAGTTCCGAATGTGTGAGGCTTCTTATTGACGTTGGGGCCAATCTGGAAGCGCACGATTGTCATTTCGGGACGCCTCTGCACGTCGCCTGTGCACGGGAGCACCTGGACTGTGTCAAAGTGCTGCTCAACGCAGGTGGGTGGCCATTTACCTGAGCAGGTGTTTACCTGCGCTATGTCTGATAGGGTGGAGAGGTGGGCGGCAGAATCGGACAGACCAGGGTTCTAAGCTGGCCGTTGTACTTGCTAGGGAGGCCTTGGCCTCAGTTTCCATATTGATAAAACTGGAAAAATCGAATCTATTTTGCAGGGATATTGGGAGGAGCCTTAACAATGTCTCCATAGTCCCTGGTGTGTAGTTGGTGCTCAATAAATGCAAATGACTATTTTTAGAGGACACAGGCAATCCATACCTGCCTGATGAGGTTGCTGTCTGAATCCGAGAGAGGTGAAGTCACGAGGGGAAGTGGAGTCTTCAGGGTTTAGGAAAATAGGGCATTTGGAATCCAGCCATTATTAAGGTGTTTGAAAAAGGCTCGGCCTTTTCCCAAGGTGGAAAGAAGGTCTGCACATGTATGTACAGATGCATTATTTTTTTCTGGAAAATTTTTTTTGGTAGTACTAGGCATTGAATCCAGGGGCATTCTGCCTCCTAGCTACACCCCCAGCTCGTTTAAAAAAAAATTTTTTTTTTGTTTTGAAACAGGGTTTTGGTAGGTTGCTGAGTCTTGCTAAGTTGCTGAGGCTGGCCTCAAACTTGCAATCCTTCTGTCTCAGCCTCCCAAGTACTGAGATTACAGGCATGTGCCACCATGCCCAGCCTGAGTATTTTTGATCCTCAGTTGGTCGACCCCACAAATGTGGAACCCATGGACAGGAAGGGTTGACTGCAATTAGCAATTATGAAACCAGCTACAACTGGGTAAACAAGGAAGGGCATTTCATGGTTCAGGTAGCTTAAAGATGACAAGTAGAGCAGGTCTAGGGTCACTTTGTCCTGGTGGTTCCACATGGTCACCACGACCTCCATTTCTTTAAAGTTTGCAGTTTTGTTCCCTTTACCGTTGGTTATACCCTAAGACAGTGGGCAAATGGCTGCCGCAGATTCAGGCTTAAAATCCAAATACCTCACTTTTTAAGGCTTTGGTAGCTTTTTCAGAAGAATGAAAATTCTCCTATCCAGACGTCTGTGGCACACCTTCCCTAATGTTCCTTTGATTGAAACTGAATCCCAGGTGCAAATCTAAACTGACCCTTGGGCCCCAACTTTGCCAAATTCTGATTGGCTTAAACCCAGGTTACTTGAACCAATTACTGTGGTGGGGGAGAGGGATGGAGCCAGTCAGGGCTCACTCCAGCAGCGGAGGCTAGGTTGGTCCACTCACTTCACCCCAACACCCCAACTGTACTTTGCCAGGTGGTCACACAATGGGGAGGGGTGGAATGGAAGAGGGAGACAGTGTGTCATCCATTATAGCCTTAAGAAGGCCCCCTAGAGCCGGGCGTGGCGCACGCTTGTAATCCCAGTACTTTGGGAGGCGGAGACTGGAGGATCCGGGTTCGCGGCCAGCCTCAGCTCTCTCTCTCTCTCTCTCTCTCTCTCTCCACTCTCTCCCTGTCTCTCTCTCTCTCTCCCTCCCTGTCTCTCTCTCTCTCTCCCTCTCTCTC
>PVJS01045043.1:0-16391 GCA_004027185.1 Glis glis
AAAAAAAAAAAAAAAAAAAAAAAAAATTAAAAAAATAAAAGGGCTGGGGCTGTAACTCAGAGATAGAATGCCCCTAGATTCAATCCCCCGTACTATACAAGGAAAAAAAAAAGACGACATAGCGGTAAGGAGATTGGTACAAAATTCTCCCAGCTTCTTGGCTCCTATAAAGTCCTGTGGACAAGGCACTCAGTACAGATTAGCGGGCCTCGCTCCACTGAGTCATGTGGAACGACAAGTACCAGGAGGCCATGTGAGCTGAGCCCCAGAAACAAGCGACCAAAGCCGAGTGGGATGCCGGGAGTTTTAGTCCAGACTGTGCCGGCCAAACTCGGGTGGGCGACAGACAATCACTCGATCTCACCTGGAAGTTGCCGACTACGGAGGTCCCCAGAGCACAGAGGAGCCCCAACCACAGGCTCAGCTGGTTCAACCTCGCACCGACGCCCCAGTCCCGGAGCTGGTGATAACGCACAATGCAGATCCAGGCGGCTGGGAGGACAGGGAAGTGGGCAGGAGCCCCGGTGGATCCCGGGTAACCCCAACACAGGTGGAGGTGGGAGGTGGCAGAGTCCAGCAGGAGACCGGGGCTGGGGTTAGGGGACAGTTCCCTGATTTGAGGGAAGAGGGGATGGAGCCTGGACTCCTGACTCTAAGGGAGGAGGGCTGGGGTCTGGACCCTTGGGTCTGAGGAAGGAGGGCTGGGGTCTGGACCCTTGGGTCTGAGGAAGGAGGGCTGGGCCTGGATCCCTGGCTCTGAGGTAGGAGGGCTGGGTCCTGGACCCCTGGGTGTGAGGGAGGAGGGAGGAGGGCTGGGGCTTGCACCCTTGGATTCTGAGGAAGAGGGCTGGGGCTTGGTTGGACCCTTGGGTGTGAGGGAGGAGGGCTGGGGTCTGGACCCCTGGGTCTGAAGGAGGAGGGCTGGGGCCTGGACCCCTGGGTGTGAGGGAGGAGGGCTGGAGTCTGGACCCCTGGGTCTGAGGGAAGAGGGCTTGACTAGTTAGGCTAGCAGTGAAAGGAAAGGGTTGGGAAATATTTACCCATAACAGCTCCCATATTGAGTAACTGGCTGAAGATGCAGCTCTGAGGGGGGTAAGATCCACAGAAACTGCAGAGATAAAGGGTCATCCTGTGGCTCCTCTTAGCCAAAGCCCACCACTTTTCTCCTGGCAGGAGCCCTCTCACCATAACTACCTGATGTAGGGGAAGCCTTTGTTGAGGTCCACAGTCTTGTTGACCACGGCAATTGCAAAACTGGTAGGAGGAACACACCAAAGTGAGTAAAGGATTTTCAAGGACAGCTTTTCTTTCTGTTAAACAAGCACTTTCTTCTGTTATCAAAACCTGGACTTCTAAATCCCTCCTCCCTCAGACCCAGGGGTCCAGGCCCTAGCCCTCCTCCCTTGGTCCCAGAAGTCCCAGTCCTTCTCCCTCAGACTCAGGGGTGCAGACCACAGCCCTCCTCCCTCAGACCCAGAAGTCCAGGCCTCAGTCTTCCTATCTCAGACCCAGGAGTCCCAGCCCTCCTCCCTCAGGCCCTGAGGTCCAGACTACAGCCCTCCACCATCAGACCTAGGAGTCCAGAACACCAGCCCCTCCTCATTACACCTGGAGGTCTAGACCCCTGCTCCCTCAGATGCAGGCATTCATCCTGCCTCTAACACTCACACAATCCAGACACCAGCGGTAGCCCAGAGTGCCAGGAAGGCCGGCAGAAGGGGCAGGTAGCTGCACATGCTGGGCCTGCAAGGGAAAGAGAAGGGCTGAGTCTGGAGCAGTCAACCCCTCTCAGTTTCACAAGAGAAGCAGCCTTCAGGTGTGTGGGATTCCAGCCACCTGTCTCTGAGACCCCACTGGCTCCCAGGCAAAAGTAAGGGCGGGAGTCTGACTGAACCAGCCCAGCCCTTGCTAGGGGCACTTTCCCTATCTTTTTACAGTCTCCCCTTTGGTCCTTTGCTCCTAGTTTCTCCAGGTCTTCCCTGCCCCTCCCCAACCTCAGGGAACAGGACCCTCACCTCACCCAGCCTCCTCCAGTTCTTTCTCCTGCTCCTATTAGGTTCTGGCTAGTGACACCTGCTGGAAAGAAGGGCTGGGACTCTGGGTGGGGCTGGGGCAGGCATAACATCCACATTCCCACAGAGGCAAAGTCCAGGTGGAGGACAGTGTTCCTTCTGCCTTGGCTCTGACTGGCCACTTTCTAAGGAACCTTGCTCCCAAACCACCAGTTCCTGCCTCCTCAGAACCCAGCAGGCAACCCCCGAGCTTCAAGGAGCCCCTAACTTCCTCCAGCTCATGGTTTCAACTTCCAAACTCCCAGCCCTTATCTTCCCCCAGACCCAGAAATCGGAGCTTCCAGCCCCTCCCTTGGGGACTGAAGAGTCAAGACCCCCAACCCCTCTTCTCTCCTAACCCAGGAGTCCATCTGGAGTCACAGTCCCTCTGGAATACCTGCATTTGTTTTAATCCTTGGGGGTCCAATCTCCTTTACTTACTCAGGGACAGGAATCCAGTCCCCTGCTTTCTGTGTGCAGTTTCTGTCCAGGGGCTGCTGGATGTGGGGCTCTGATGGTCTCCCGTCTCCCTTTCGGTTTTTGCTGTAGCAGAAAACTTCCTGGAGTTCCCCAGGAAGGCAGACCGTGGGTGGGAAACGGGACCTTGGTTATGAAATCTGCATCTGAAATCCTTGCCTAGACAGCAACTACTTCCTCTGCCTGGGCCATTTTCCTTCTCTCTTCCACAGGGCAACCCTCAACTTTTTGCTTTCTTCTGCTGTGGTACCTATGTGTTGGGGTCAGGCCTACTTCTTCTGAGAGCCCAGGAATCCAGGCCCCAGCCCTCCTCCCTCAGACCCAGGAGTCCAGAACCCAGCCGTCCTCCCTCAGACCCAGGGGTACAGGCTCCAGCCCTCTTTCCTCAGACCCAGGGGTCCAGGCCCAGCCCTCTTCCCTCAGACCCAGGGGTACAGGCTCCAGCCTTCCTCCCTCAGACCCAGAGGTCCAGGCCCCAGCCCTCTTCCCTCAGACCCAGGTGGGTCCAGGCTCCAGCCCTCCTCCCTCAGATCCAGGAGTCTACTTCCCAGTCCTCCTCCCTTAGCATCCAGTTTTTTTATTTTTTAATTCAGGTAAAATTAATGTAGCACATATTTAACCATTTTAAAGTTCATAGTTCAAACTGGGTGTGGTAGCACACCCTTGTAATCCCAGTACTTGGGAGGCTGAGACAGGAGGATCTCAGGTTCTCGGCCAGCATCAGCTACTTAGTGAGGCCCTCTGCAACTTAGTGAGACCCTGTTTCAAAATAAGGAATAAAATAGGGCTGAGGGTGTAGCTTGGAGGTAGAAGGCCCCTGGGTTCAATCCTGAGTACCACAAAAAATAAGTAAATAAAGTTCACAGTTCAGCCAGGCATGGTGGTGCACACCTGTAATCCCAGTACTTGAAAGGCTGAGACAGGAGAATCACAGGTTCACGGTCAGCCTGAGAAACTTAGCAACTCTCAGCAACCTAGCAAGACCCTGTTTCAAAACAAAAACTCAAAAAAGGGCCAGGCCAGGGGTGTAGTTCAGAGGTAGAATGCCTCTGGGTTCAATCCCCAGTATCACACACACACACAAAAAGTTCACAATTCAGGGGTATTTAGCACATTCACAACCTGTGTTACCATCTCCTCTATCTAGTCCAGAACTTTTCTGTCACTCCTAAAGGAGACCCATATCCATCAGTCCATCATGTAGTCATTATGGGTTCCCCTCTATGCCCAGCCTCTGCCACCTCTACACTGCTTTCTCTTTCTATTATTTCACCTATTCTGGACTTTCTCCCTCCCTTCCTTCCTTCCTTCCTTCCTTCCTTCCTTCCTTCTTTCCTTCCTTCCGCAATTTATTAACCCATAATCCTTTGTTCTAATACTTCTTGTTGGCAGCTGCCACCTGTCCAGCAATTCTGTCAAGATCTCTCTGTCCCTGAGATGTCAGCTTGTGGCCCCCCTTTTCTACCTCTCCAGGGCTTGGAGGACCCGGTGGGCCACACTCTTGGAGCTTCTGCTGAAGTGACTGGGCATGACACCATTTCTCTGATCTCTCCCGTAGATCTTGGTCATGGAGCCAATCCCAGCACCACCTCAGAGGTACAGGTGCCGCACTGTGGAAGCAGCTCGTGTGTAGAACGAGTTCTCATCTTATGCTTGGCCTGCTTGACTGTGTCCACCCATTTGGGGACTTTCAGCTTCCCAGACTTGTTGAGGAAGGTTGCCAGAGCTCTGACGAACTCCTGCTGGTTTACATCTTTTACAGTAACTCCAGGCATCATGCGGCCTCCACGCTGCCAGCCAGGGGAAAGTGAACTTTTCAAATAAGTAGAATTCTATGGTATGTGGTCTTTTGTTTCTGGTTTCTTTCTTTTTTTTTTCTTTCTTTCTTTCTTTTTTTTTTTTGTGTGTGGTACTGGAGATTGAATTCAGGGGCATTCTACCTCTGAGCTACACCCCCAGCCCAGTCCTATTTTATTTTTATTTTGAAACAGGGTCTCACTAGGTTGATGACAGTCTCACTACTTGCTGAAGCTGTCCTCGAACCTGCAATCCCCCTGTCTCAGCCTCCCAAGTACTGGCGCAAGCATGTACCACCATGCCTGGCTGTTTCCGGTTTCTTTTGCTAAGTGTAGTGTTGTCGTTTGTTTGTTTGTTTTGGTGTGTGTGGTACTGGGGATTGAACCCAGGGTGTTTTACCTTTGAGCTATACCTGCAGCCCTATTTTATTTTTTATTTTGAAACAGGGTCTTGCTAAGTTGCTGAGGCTGGCCTTGAACTTGTGATCCTCCTATCTCAGCCTCCCAAGTACTAGGATTACAGGCTATGCCACCACACTGGCTTAGTGTAGTGTTTTTGGTTTATCTATGTTGTTATGGTTTGCATATGGTTTGTGTGTGTGTGTGTGTGTGTGTGTGTGCGTGTGTGTGTGTGTGTGTGTAGTACTGGGGATTGAACCCAGGGGCATTCTACCTCTGAGCTACATCCCCAGCCCTATTTTATTTTTTACTTTGAAACAGGGTCTAAGTTGCAGAGGGCCTCACAAAGTAGCTGAGGCTGAAACCTGTGATCCTCCTGTCTCAGCCTCCCAAGTACTGGGATTACAAGTATGCGCCAACACACCTGGCTAGAATCGTTCTTTTTTTACGACTGGGTTAGAATCCACTCACCCCATCCCTTGGGGTATTCAGGCGTCTAAATTGTGTTAGCTTGTCATCACTGACACAAAATACCTGAGAGAGAACAACTTAGAGGAGGGAAGATTTCGACTCATGGTTTCAGAGGATTCAGTCCACTGTGGCTGCTGTACTGCTTTGGGCCACAGGTGAGGTGGTAGAAGGAAGGGCTTGGCAGAGGAAAGCTGCTCGCCTTGTGTCGACCAGGAACTGGGGACATGCACACAAGGACCCACTCTGTCAGGTGCAATGGCACACACCTGTAATCTTAGTACTTGGGAAGATGAGACAGGAAGATCAAAGATTCAAGGCCAGCCTCAGCAATTTTTCTTTTTGGTACTGGAGATTAAACCCAGGGGCATTCTACCTCCAAGTTACACCCCCAGCCCTATTTTATTCTTTATTTTGAAACAGGGTCTCACTAAGTTGCAGAGGGCCTCACAAGTTGCTGAGGCAGGCTACGAACCTGCAATCCTCCTGTCTCAGCCTCCCAAGTACTGGGATTACAAGCATGCGCCACCACACCAGGCTCCAAAAGCCCTACCTCTGAACACAAACCTTCAGCCCATGAGCCTTTGGAGGTCTCGCCGAAGCTGACCTTGAACCATAACACTAAGGCCCTAAGTGCTGTGGGATATTTAGTGTCCCAGTAACTAGAACTTTAGACTCCCAGCTTCTCTGAGAGGAAGATAAGAAAGTGAGGGGAACAGAGACACACACCACAAACATTTGAGACCAGAGACCCAAGGATGGATCTCCAATGTGATCCTACCCTGCTCTCTGGATGACCCCAGATGGCAGTCATACAGAGGATCCACTAGTTAGAATAGAAAGTGCTACCTGGCATGGTGGCTCATGCCTGTAATCCCAGTACATGGGAGGCTGAGACAGGAGGATCACAGGTTTGAGGCCAACCTTATCAACTTAGTGAGGACCTCAGCAATTTATGGCTGGGGGTGTAGCTCAAGGGAAGAAATACCCTAAGTTCTATCCCCAGCACTAAAAAAAAAAAAAAAAAAAAGAATAAGGAGGAGGAGGAGAAAGAGGAGAAGGACTAGGAGGAGGAGGAGGAAAATTTTAAAAACTAGGCGAGGTAAAGCATGCCTGTAATCCTGGTATTGAGAGGCTGAGACAGGAGGATCACAGGTTCAAGGACAGCCTTAGCAATTTAGTGAGACCTGTTTCTTTCTTTCTTTTTATTTTTTTTGTGGTACTGGGGATGGAACACAGGAGCATTCTACCTCTGAGCTACACCCCAGCCCTATTTTTTTTTAATTCTTTATTTTGAAACAGGGTCTCACTAAGTTGCAGAGGGCCTCACTAAGTAGCTGAGGCTGGCTGTGAACCTGGATCCTCTTGTCTCAGCCTCCCAAGTACTGGGATTACAAGTGTGAGCCACCACGCCCGGCATGAGACCCTGTTTCAAAAATGAATAAATAAATAAATAAATAAATAAATAAATGGCCAAGGGTATATAGCTCAGAGTTAGAACACCCCTGGGTTCAATTCTGAATTCCAGAAAGGAAGGAAGGAAGGAGGAAGGGAGGGAAGAGAAGAAAGAAGAGAAGAGAAGAGAAGAGAAGAGAAGAGAAGAGAAGAGAAGAGAAGAAAAAGTGGGAGGGAAGAGGAAGTGTTGTAATGGAAGGAGTTCAAGGTGTAGAGAGGAAGTTGCTCACTGGCAATGCTGGTCAGTGTGTTTGGTTGGGGGTAGGGAAGGTCAGGAAAACCTCACAGAGGGCCTCCTGAGTCACACTTAGAGAGAGGGTGTGTGAGAGCCGGGTGTGGTGGCACACGCGTGTAATCCCAGCACTTGGGAGGTTGAGGCAGGAGCATCACAGGTTCACGGCCAGCCTCAGCTACTTAGTGAGGCCCTCCACAACTTAGTGAGACCCTGTTTCCAAATAAAGAATAAAAAATAGGTCTGGGGGTGTAGCTCGGAGGTAGAATGTCCCTGGGCTCAACCCCTAGTACTGCAAAAAATAAATAAATAAATAAAAATAAAGAATTAAAAAACAGGGCTGGGGGTGTAGCTCGGAGGTAGAATGTCCCTGGGTTCAACCCCTAGTACCGCAAAAAAAAAAAATAAGAATAAAAATAAAGAATTAGGCCGGGCGTGGTGGTGCACGCTTGTAATCCCAGTACTTGGGAAGCTGAGACTGGAGGATCCGGGTTTGCGACCAGCCTCAGCTACTTAGTGAAGCTCTCCGCAACTTCATGAGACCCGGTTTCAAAATAAAGGATAAAAAATAGGGCCGGGGGTGTAGCTTGGAGGTAAAGGCCCCTGGGTTCAATCCCCAGTACCGCAATAAATAAATAAATAAATAATAAAAAATAAAGAATTGAAAACAGGGCTGGGGGTGTAGCTCGGAGGTAGAATGTCCCTGGGTTCAACCCCTAGTACCACAAAAAATAAAAATAAAGAATTAAAAAACAGGGCTGGGGATGTAGCTTGGAGGTAGAATGCCCCTGGGTTCAATCCCCGGTACTGCCAAAAAAATAAATAAATAAATAAAAAAGAAAGAGGATGTGTGAGACTGGGCAAGCAGCAAGAAGGCATTCCTGGTAGAGTGGAGGAAGCCTGAAACCTGGCCCCTGGAAGTAGAATGCTTTGTCTGCTGGGTTAAAGAGTGTAGTGCCCACTAGGCAAAAGAGATCAGGACCCAAAGCCCTCAAATGCTATACAGGAATTGAACATTATCCTGAGAGTACTGGGGAGCCTTGGAAGGTTCTTCAGCAGGAAAGAGTAAGAGGAGATGACATTGATGATGGGTAAACAGGATAAGATAGTAACCATGAGCACCCCTATAGTTCCAGACAGTATTCAAGTGCTCTCTGTGTGTTCTTGCTAATTCTCACGAGAGCTCACAGGTGTCATGGCCATCTTTTTTTTTTTTTTTTTTGCACCAGGAATTGAACCCAGGGATGTTCTACCTCAGATCTATACCCCCAGCCCTACTTTATTATTTTTTTTTATTTTGAAACAGGGTCTTGACCTAAGTTATTGAGAGTCTCGCTAAGTTGCTAAGGCTGGCCTCCAACCTGCAATCCTCCTGTCTCAGTCTCCCAAGTGCTGGGATTGCAGATGTGACCACCATGCCTGTCTGCTGTGGCCATCTTTATCGGCCAGATTTGCTCTTCCTCATGGAAACAGAATTCCTGGTTTCTTTCTTTCTTTTCTTTTCTTTTTTTTTTCTTTTTTTTTTCTTTTGCAGAACCGGGGATTGAACGCGGGGGCGTTCTACCTCCGCGCTACGCCCCCGGCCCTATTTTTTATACTTTATTTTGAAACCGGGTCTCACGAAGTTGCGGAGGGCCTCACTAAGGATAGGGGGGGGGGAGAGACAGAGACAGAGAGAGAGCTGAGGCTGGCCGCGAACCCGGATCCTCCGGTCTCCGCCTCCCAAAGTACTGGGATTACAAGCGTGAGCCACCACGCCCGGCTCTTTCTTTTTTGTGTGTGTGTGGTGTTAGGGATTGAACCCAGGGGCATTCTACCTCTGAGCTACACCTCCAGCCCTATTTTATTTTTATTGTGAAACAGGGTCTTGCTAGGTTGATGACAGTCTCACTACTTGCTGAGGCTGTCCTCAAACCTGTGATCCTCTTGTCTCAGCCTCCCAAGTACTGGGATTACAGGCACTTACCTTTATATGCTTCATGCTCACATACAGAGGTAAGTCAATACTGAGTTATTCACATAGCCCAGAGACCCTGAAAAAAACTATTTGGACTAATCCCAAACTTCACACATTGAAGAGACTATGCAGCCCAGGAGACCCAGAGCTCTCAGGAGGATCGCAGGTTTGCAGCCAGCCTCAGCAACTTAGCAAGGCCCTCCACAACTTAGACCCTGTTTCAAAATAAGAAATAAGCCGGGCATGGTGGCGCACGCTTGTAATCCCAGTACTGGGGAGGCTGAGACAGGAGGATCCAGGTTCGCAGCCAGCCTCAGCTACTTAGTGAGGTCCTCCGCAACTTAGTGAGACCCTGTTTCCAAATAAAGAATAAAAAAATAGGGCTGGGGGCATAGCTCTGAGGTAGAATGCCCCTGGGTTCAATCCCCAGTACCGCAAAAAAAAGTGGGGCTGGGGGTGGAATGCCCCTGTACCCCCAGCCCTATTTTATTTTTATTTTGAAATAGGGTCTTGGCTAGGTCGATGAGAATCTCACTACTCGCTGAGGCTGTCCATGCACCACCATGCCTGGCCCCCAGTACCTTAAAAAACAAAAAACAAAAACATCGGGATGTGGTGGCACACACCTGTAATCCCAGTACTTGGGAGACTGAGACAGGAGGATTGCAGGTTTGCGGCCAGCCTCAGCTACTTGGTGAGTCCTCTACAACTTAGTGAGACCCTGTTTCAAAATAAAGAATAAAAAATAGGGCTGGGGGTTGAGCTCGGAGGTAGAATGCCCCTGGGTTCAATCCCCAGTACCGCCACCAAAAAAATTTTAAATTAAAATAGGGCTGGGGGTGTAGTTTGGATGTAGAATGCCCCTGGGTTCAATCCCCAGTACCGCTGCCAAAAAAAATTTAAATTAAAATAGGGCTGGGGGTGTAGTTTGGATGTAGAATGCCCCTGGGTTCAATCCTCAGTACCGCACACACACACACACAAAGAAAAAAAAATAAAAATAGGGTCTCCCTAAGTTGCTGAGGTTGGCCTTGAACCTGCCATTCTCCAGTCTAACCTCCCAAGTACTGAGATTACAGGTGTGGGCCACTGCACCCAGCCTGTGTTTCCATCTTTCACCTCCTCCTCTGGCTGTGGCCTGCTTGCCTCCCTCTTTCACCTGTGCAGACCCTGGTGATGACATTGGGTCTCCCAAATTCTCCAGGGGCATCTCCCCATCTCAAGGTCCTTCATCACATCTGCAAAGGGTCTTTGCCATGTCAGATACCATATCCAGACGGGCATGATGGCGCACACTTGTAATCCTAGTACTTGGGAGGTTGAGACAGGAGGATCCGGGTTCTTGGCCAGCCTCAGCTACTTAGTGAGACCCTCGGCAATTTAGTGAAACCATGTTTCAAAATAAAGAATAAAAAAAAAATAGGACTGAGGGTGTAGCTCAGAGGTAGAATGCCCCTGGGTTCAATCCCCAGTACAGCAATAAATAAATAAAGCCAGGTGTGGTGGTGCACACTTGTAATCCCAGTACTTGGGAGACTGAGACAGGAGGATCTGGGTTCACGGTCAGCCTCAGCTACGTAGTGAGGCCCTCTGCAACATAGCGAGACCCTGTTTCAAAATAAAGAATAAAAAATGGGGCCGGGGGTATAGCCCGGAGGTACAATGCCCCTGAGTTCAATCCCCGGTACTGCAAAAATAAATAAATAAATAAATAAATAAATAAATAAATAAATAAATAAATAAAAAATAAATAATGGGGCTGGGTAGCCGGGCGTTGTGGCACACGTTTGTAATCCCAGTACTTGGGAGGCTGACACCAGAGGATCTGGGTTCTTGGCCAGCCTCAGCTACTTCGTGAGGCCCTCTGCAACTTAGCGAGACCCTGTTTCAAAATAAAGAATAAAAAAAAAATAGGGCTGGGGGTGTAGCTTGGAGGTAGAATGCCCCTGGGTTCAATCCCCAGTACAACAATAAATAAATAAAGCCAGGTGTGGTGGCGCACCCTTGTAATCCCAGTACTTAGGAGGCTGAGACAGGAGGATCCAGGTTCATGGCCAGCCTCAGCTACTTAGTGAGGCCCTCCGCAACTTAGTGAGACCCTGTTTCAAAATTAAAAACAAAAAATAGGTCTGGGGGTGTAGCCCAGAGGTAGAATGCCCCTGGGTTAAATCCCCGGTACCGCAAATAAATAAATAAATAAAAGATACCATATCCACAGGCTCCAGAGATGAGGATGTGGACAGCATTGGGAGGCCGTTATTCTGCCTCCCACACAGGGCCCCTGACCCCAGGTGTTTCCAAAACTGGGTACATCGTGTCACCTCTCAGTGCCCATTCTCTGGAACCAGACAGCCCAGATTTTTTTTTCCTGTAGTACTGGGGATTGAACTCAGGGGTATTCTACCTCTGAGCTACACCCCCAGACCTATTTTATTCTTTTATTTTGCAACAAGGTCTCACTAAGTTGCAGATAGCCTCACTTAGTTGCTAAGGCTGGTGGCGAACCTGTGATCCTCCTATCTCGGCCTCCCAAGTACACCATACCTGGCTTTGAGACCCTGTTTCAAAATAAAATGGTTTGGGAGTGTAGCTTGGAGGTAGAATGTACCTGAGTTTAATCCCCAGTACCAAGAAAGAGAGGGAGAGGAGAGGAGAGGAGAGAAAGGAAAGGAGAGGAGAGAAAGGAGAAAGGAGAGGAGAGAAGAGAAAGGAGAGGGGAGGAGAGGGAGAGGGAGAGGGAGAGGGAGAGGGAGAGGAGGAGGGAAGGGAAGGGGAGGAGAGAAGGAAAGAGAAAGAAAACAGTCACATGGGGCCCTGAGGGAGCCCAGGGAAGGGAGGGGTTGATGACTGCCATTCACAGTGACCCCCTGCCCCAACTTTGCTGCCTAGCCAATCCTTACTCCTCTTTCCAAAGGAAATACAGATGCTAACCTCCAGGTAACCCTAAATAGGACTTTTCCCCAATGTGGGTGTCAATATCCACTTCCCTGCATTGGCATAAAGCCACACTTGGCTTACTGGTGTCCCCATGGTTCTTACGTGACATCTTCATGACATTCCTGAGAGGACTGGGGATACCTGCCTGGTGAGTAAATTGCCACTTAGGAATTAGACTCCACCCACTTGGCCAAGTGCAGCTGGGGGCCTGGACTCCTCCAGAAACGGGCTGCTGGCCTGGCTCAGCTGAGGGGAAGAGCTGTCCTCACTTGTCCTCTGGGCACTATGACAATGCACTTTCATACTTAGGGAGCCGCTTTTGGTTGGCAATAGGGATAGTTTTTTCATGAAAGGGGAGCCTTCCTTAGCTAAGGGACATAGGCATCTAGGGATCTAGCTTTTTTTTTTTTTTTTTTTTTTTTTTTTTTGGTCCTGAGGATGGAACCCAGGGGCATTCTACCTCCGAGCTCCACCTGGAGTCCTATTTTTTAATTTTTAATTTGGAAACAGGGTCTCACTAAATTGCTGACAGCCTCACTAAGTTGCTGAGGCTGGCCAGGAACCTACAATCCTCTTATCTCAGCCTCCTAAGTACTGGGATTACAAGCATGTGCCAATCACACCTGGCGGGATCTAGCTTTCTTAATTTACTGTGTTCTTGTTTGTAAAAGGAGGATCAGTTCAGAGTGATGGTGTACACCTGTAATAATCCCAATACTTGGGAGACTGAAATAGGAGGATCGCAGGTTCGCAGCCAGCCTCAGCAACTTAGCCAGACCCTCAGCAGCCTAGTGAGACCCTGTTTTGAAATAAAAAGAGCTGGAGGTATAACTCAGAGGTAGAATGCCCCTGGATTCAATCCCCAGTACCACAAAAATAAATTAATTAATTAATAAACTGGGCATAGTGGTGCATACTTATAATACCAATACCTGGGAGGCTGAAACAGGAGGATCACAGGTTCAAAGCCAGCCTCAGCAACTTAGTGAGACTCTCAGCAACCTAGTGAGACCCTGTTTCCAAATAAGAAATAAAATTGGGCTTGGGATGTAGCTTGGAGGTAGAATGCCTCTGGGTTCAATCCCCAGTACCGAATAAATAAATAAATAAATAAATAAATAAGGTACATTGCTGAGGCTATCCTCGAACCTGTCGTCCTCCTGTCTTAGCCTCCCAAGTACTGGGATTTACAGGCGTGTGCCACCATACTCACCTTTTTTTTTTCTAAATAGTTCTTGAGCCAGGCGTTGTGACGCAAACTTATAATCTCAGTACTTCGGAGGCTGAGACGGGAATCACAGGTTAGAGAACAGCCTCAGCAACTTAGGCCCTCTGCAACTTAGTGAGACCCTGTTTCAAAATAAAATGTAAGCCGGGGGTGGTGGCGCACGCTTGTAATCCCAGTACTTTGGGAGGCGGAGACCGGAGGATCCGGGTTCGCGGCCAGCTTCAGCTCTCTCGCTCTCTCTCCCTATCTCTCTCTCTCTCTCTCCTTAGTGAGGCCGTCCACAACTTCATGAGACCCGGTTTCAAAATAAAGTATAAAAAATAGGGCCGGGGGTGTAGCACGGAGGTGGAAAGCCCCTGGGTTCAATCCCCGGTACCGCAAATAAAATAAAATAAAATATAAGAAGCCGGGCATGGTGGTGCACGCTTGTAATCCCAGTACTTTGGGAGGCGGAGACCGGAGAATCTGGGTTCGTGGCCAGCCTCAGCTCTCTCTCTCTCTCCCTGTCTCTCTCTCTCTCTCTCTCTCGCTACTTAGTGAGGCCCTCCGCAACTTCGTGAGACCCAGTTTCAAAAAAATAAAGTATAAAAAATAGGGCTGGGTGTGTAGCACAGAGGTAGAATGCCCCTGGGTTCAATCCCTGGTACTGCAAAAAAATAAAATATAAAATAGAGCTGGGGTGTAGCTCAGAGATAGAATGTCCCTGAGTTCAATCCCCAGTACAAAAAAAAAAAATAGTTCTTCAGAAGCTGGGTGTTGTGGCGCATGCCTATAATCCCAGTAGTTGGGAGGCTGAGGCAGGAGGATCATAGGCTTGAGGACAGCCTCAACAACTTAGTGAGACTCTCAACAACCTAGCGAGACCCTGTTTCAAAACAAAACAAAAAATTAAAAAAGGGCTGGGGTTGTAGCTCGGAAGTAGAAAAACCCTGCCTTCAATCCCAGAACCACATAAAAAAAAGAAAAGAAAAAAAGAAATCTCAGTTACATTCTGTAGGCCACAGTCTTTTTTTGTAGTTTAGTATATAAACCACTTCCTCCTGCCTCAGAGTTCTGCCACCCAAGATTCCCTTCTGTACTTAAATTCCTGATAAAAAGCCGGGCGTGGTGGCGCACGCTTGTAATCCCAGTACTTGGGAGGCTGAGACCGGAGGATCCGGGTTCGCGGCCAGCCTCAGCTACTTAGTGAGGCCCTCTGCAACTTTGTGAGACCCGGTTTCAAAATAAAAGTATAAAAAATAGGGACGGGGGTGTAGCTCGGAGGTAGAACACCCCTGGGTTCAATCCCTGGTACTGCAAAAAAAAAAAAAATCCTGATAAATTGCATCCTGTATCTGTCAGCCTCTGTTTTTTTTTTTTATTGTATTGTATTGTATTTATTTATTTATTCATTTATGGTACTGGGAATTGAACCCAGGGCCAGCCCTTTTAATTTTTTCTTTTGAAATGGAGTCTCCCTAAATTGCTGAGGCTGGCCTCGAACCTATGATCCTCCTCTCTCAGCCTCCCAAGTACTGGGATTACAAGTGTGACCACTTCACCCAGCTTCCCCCTCTATCTTTTATCCTTGTAGTAAAACACACAACATCTAATTTACCATCACAGCCATTTAAAAGTACACAACTCTGTGGCATTTAGTACATGTGCAATGTTATACAACCATTGCTACTATGGAGTTCCAGAATTGCATCATCATCCCAAAAGGAAACTCCATGCCCATTAACATTTATTCCCCACTCCTCCCCCACTTGGCCCCATCTGCCCTCCCCACCCCTGCCTCTGGCAATCACTAATTTGCTTCCTGTCTCTATGGATTTACCTATTCTAGATATTTCGCAGAAATGGACTCATACAACACGTAACTTTTGGTGTCTGGCTCCTAGTAGCCAGCATGGTTTCAAGGTTCATACATTTTTTTTTTTTTTTGGTACTAGAGGCTGAACCCAGGGGCATTCTACCTCTGAGCTACAACCCTAGCCCTATTTTATTTTATTTATTTTTTTGTGTGTGTGTGGCTCCTAGACCAGTTTATTATTTCACTCTTCAGGATTCAAAGAAATGTGATCTGCAAAAAACTAGATACAAAGGCCTTTAACTTCTTTACAAACTACTGTTAATTCAATGAAATGAATTTACATGCCTCACTTTTTATTCCAAAAAAGAAAAATCTCCATCTATTTTATTTTATTTTGTAGTAGGGATGGGACCCAGGGGCATTCTACCTCTGAGCTACACCCCCAGCCCTATTTTATTCTGTAGTAGGGATTGGACCCAGGGGCATTCTACCTCCACGCTACACCCCAGCCCATTTATTTTATTTATTTACTTATTTATTTATTTATTTGCAGTAGTGGGGATAAAACCCAGGGGCATCCTACCTCTGAGCTATACCCCCAGCTCTATTTTTAATTCCTTTCTTTTTTTTTTTGTGGTACTAGGGATTGAACCCAGGGGCATTCTATCTCACAGCTACACCCCCAGCCCTATTTTTTTATTCTTTATTTTGAAACAGGGTCTCACTAAATTGTGGAGAGCCTCACTAAGTAGCTGAGGCTGGCTTTGAACCTGCGATACTCCCGTGTCAGCCTCCCAAGTACTGGGATTACAAGTGTGCACCACCACGCCCGACCTTATTTTGTTTTATTTTATTTTATTTTATTTGGTAGTAGGGATTGGACCCAGGGGCATTATACCTCCAAGCTACACCCCCAGTCCTTTTTTTTATTTTGAAACAAGGTCTCGCTAAGTTGGTGAGGCTGGACTCAAACCTGCGATTCTCCTGTCTCAGACTCCCAAATTCTGGGATTATAGGCGTGTGCCACCATGTCCAGCTAAGGTTCATCCTGGATATGACCCTCAGGTTTTTGCATGCATCAGTGCTTCCCTCCTTGTCCCTGGTTACTTTTACCATGCTACCTGATGTTTGAGAGGCACGACACTTGTGTTCAGCAGCTGTCTATCTGGGCAACGTGACCCAGAGGTGAGTGCAAGCTCTGGAATCTGGTGGCTTGGAGGTTAAGGGAGTCAGGTACAACTTGTCTCTACTCCTCACTTTGCCAGTCTGCAACATGGGCATAATAAACATCCCTCCCTCTCAGGGATGTTTACAAATAATATGTGTTAAGAGCTTAGTCACAAGGACTGGGTCTGTAGCTCAGTGGTAAATCCCATGCCTAGCATGCACAAGGCCCTGGGTTTCACACTCAGTTCCACACACACACAAAAAGCTCAGTAACCGGATGAAAAAGAGAAATTTCCATGTCTACAGAAGTCATTCATACAACTACCAGCCCCTGAACAAGAGACAGTGTGCTGGATTCTGCTGATTTCTTTCTTTTTTTGCGGTACCGGGCTGATTTCTTTTCTTTTTTTTTCTTTTTTTTTTTTTTTT
>PVJS01045044.1:0-16403 GCA_004027185.1 Glis glis
AGAAGGAGGAGGAGGAGGAGGAGGAGGAGAAGGAGAAGGAGAAGGAGAAGGAGAAGAAGAAGAAGAAGAAGAAGAAGAAGAAGAAGAAGAAGAAGAAAGAAACCTGTGTCCCATAATACCCTTTTAGGGCATGCCCCAATGACCTAAAACTTCTTGGTAGGCCCCACCTCTTAAAGGTCCCACCACCTCCCAGTAGCGTCCTTAGCCAGGGATCAAGCATTTAACACATGAATCTTTGGGGACATTCTATATCCAAAGTATAGCCAACACATACAGACAGAAGGAAACTTTTTGGTGTAAGGAATTGATCTATTTCTTGACTATGCTGATGGTTAAAATATTGTATACAACCACCAAAATTTACCTTGGTACTTAAAATAGTATAAATGTTACCTTGAGACCCAAAAAAGCAGAAATGATTTCCAACTAACTTTGAACAACCTACAACCAAAATTTAGAGGACTCGTTTATAAAACGTTCAACACAGTGGTAGAATACTTATATTGGTTTATCAAATAGATATTCAGAGGCTTAGACATTTGTAAACATCAGATGGATGACAAACAGCAAAAAAGGAACCATGTAATGCCGTCCTGAAATGTTTTATATTCATCAGCAGCATTGGCACAGGATTTTATAATGATGTAGTTATTCTGTGCTTATGTAAAAAAAATTTGTAAGCATTGACAATTATATTTTCTTTCTCTCTCTCTCTCTCTCTCTCTCTCTCTCTCTCTTTCATGGTGCTGGGGATGAAACCCAGGGGCACTCAACCTCTGAGCTACACCCCCAGCCCTATTTTTTTTTATTTTGAAATACAGTCTCACTAAGTTATGGAGGGCCTCACTAAGTTACTGAGGCTGGCCATGAACCTGTGATCCTTCTGTCTCAGCTCCCAGGTACTGAGATTACAAACTTGCGCCACCACACCTGGCTTACATTTTTTGGTAGCTAAAACTTTTTTTCAGTGCTTGGGATTGAACCCAGGACCTTGTGCACTCTAGGCTGATGCTCTACAACTGAGCTACATCGCCAACACTAATACACTTACCTTTTGACAGCTTGAAGGTAATTATGAATTATGTGCGCTCCATATTCAACTGCAAGTGGATCTCCTTGGTAAGAATACCAATCTTCTCAAAACTTGGGTTGATACTATCACCACAAAAATTAATCACTTTCTTCAATGTGGAATTTTTAATTGATTATAGAATTATAGTCATAATAATTCTGTATTTTTAACCTTCACTAGGATCTGCCGCTTCAAGCCAGGCATAGTGGCGCATGCCTGTAATCCCAACACTTGGGAGGCTGAGACAGGAAGATCACAGGTTAGAGACCAGCCTCTGCAATTTAGCGAGAATCTCGGCAACCTAGCAAGACTCTGTTTCAGAATAAAAAATAAAAAGGGCTGGGGGTATAGCTTGGAGGTAGAATGCCCCTGGGTTCAATCCCCAGTACCAAAACAAAAATAAACAAACAAAAGTTCTGCTTCAAAAAGCAGGTGAGTGTTCTTCTTCAAACTTGCTCCTATCACTTTTTCTTTTCCTTCCTTCCTTCCTTCCTTCCTTCCTTCCTTCCTTCCTTCCTCTTTCCTTTTTTTTGTGGTACTAGGAATTGAACCCAAGGGCATTCTATCTCCAAGCTACACCCCTAGCCATCCCTTTTTATGTTTTGTTTTGGAACAGGGTCTCACTAGGTTGCTGAGAGTCTCATTATGCTGCTGAAGCTCTCCTCCTGTCTCAGCCTCTCAATTACAGGTGTGCACCACCAAGCCTGGCCTCACTTTTTTTTTTTTTTTGAGGTACCAGGGATTGAACCCAGGGGTGTTTTACCTCTGAGCTACACCCCGGCCCTATTTTTTATACTTTATTTTGAAACCGGTTCTCACGAAGTTGCAGAGGGCCTCACTAAGTACCTGAGGCTGGCTGTGAACCCCGATCCTCCGGTCTCCGCCTCCCAAGTACTGGGATTACAAGCGTGCACCACCACACCCAGCTCTTGCCTCGTTTTTTTCTATACACACAAGAAAAATGGAGAAAATGAGCAAAAGTACAAACGTTGTTTGATCTAAGTAAAAAACCACATGTCATAGAGCAATAGATAAACCCCTTCTGCAGCACCACATGTCAAATGGTCAACTTTAGGCAGAGACTTCTTTAAAAAATTCTAACTTTAAAAGTAGATGTTGCTGCTTCTCCAAAAATGTGTACTTATTCACATGATTGGTGAAATCATAAGGCCTTGTGCTGACAGTAAATGCCAACAAATATTATGTGCAAGTATCTTGTCGTCATTAACTTTCTTGGGAAACAGATGTATGGAATGTCATATGCCATTTAAACACATACTTTATAGTTATTTTTTCTTTTTCTTTTCTTTTCCTTTTTGTGGTACTAGGGATTGAACCCAGATGTTCTGATTTCTATTGCCATGGATTTGCTTTTAAACTTCATATAAATGGAATAAGGCAGCATAAATTCTTTTGACTTTGGTTTCTTTACCTCAACATTTTGAAGTGAGATTCATCTCCATTTTTGTGTGTCACTAGATCATCTCTTAAATTACCAAGTCGTATTCTATTCCATGAATTTACCACAACTTATTTATCCATCTTCCTACTGGTGAACATTTTGGGTTGTTTTCAGTTTTTTGGTATGATAAATGAAGTTGAGATAAATGTTTTTGTACACATATATTTTCATTTCTCTTGGGTAAATACATAGGAGCAGAGCTACTCGATTGGAATTTATATGTAACTTTTTAAACTGCCCATAGGTTTTCCAAAGTATAGTACTTAACACTCAGGCCTACATTTGAACTCAGCAGTGGATGGAAGTACGAAAGCAAGGCGCGACGTTCCCCCAGTCTCACTAGTGCCTATGTTAACAGCCTTTTTAATTTTAGCTCTTTTAGTGGGTGTGGAAATGATGTTGCATTGGGGGTTTAATTTGTATTTTCCTGATGACTTAGAAGGTTAAACAGCTTACAAAGAATGCCTTCTTTTGTGAAGTGTCTGTTTAAGTTTTTTGTATATATATACATATATATATATATATATAGTGGTACCAGAGATTGAACCCAGGGGCATTCTATCTCCAAGCTACACACTCAGCCCTATTTTTTATTCTTTATTTTGAAACAGGGTCTCACTAAGTTGTGAGGCTCACCGCAAAGCCGGATCCTCCAGTCTCAGCCTCCCAAGTACTGGGATTACATGTGTGCGCCACCATGCCCAGCTTTTTGTTCATATTTTTGACTGAGCTTCTTGTCATTTTATTATTGACATATAGGAGGTCTTGACATATTCTGGCTATAAGTCCTGTGTTAGATATATGTGTTGTGAATTATTTTTCTAGACTGTGGCTTGTGTTTTTATTTTCTTAATTATGTCCTTCCAAGTGTAGACTATTGATGAAGTCAAGTGTATCAGGTCTTTCTTTTACAGTTAATGCTTTTTGTGTCCTGTCTAAAACAAAATCCATTTTTAGACAGTAATATTTGATAGAGAGACGTTCTTAATTTTGTTGTATAGACTTTTTAAAAGTTAGTGCTTTTGTGTTTGTTCTAAGAAGTCCTTGCCTAGCCCAAGGTTCCAAAGATATTGTTCTAATCTTATTTTTTAGAAACATTATAGTTCTACCTTTTATGTTTGGGTGTATGATTCATTTAAAATCACTGTGGGTAATGTGAAGTAGGGATTGGTTAATTTTTATCTATATTAACCAACTTATTTAACTTCTCTGAGTCTCATTTACCATCTGCAAAGTGATTGAAGACTGCCTTCAAGTAGATGTTGGGTTAAAGTTAATCACATTTAGCCAGGCGTGGTGGCACACGCTTGTAATCCCAGTACTTGGGAGGCTGAGACAGGAGGATCGCAGGTTTGCAGCTAGCCTCAGATACTTAGTGAGACCCTGTTTCAAAGTAAAGAATAAAGTCAGGCTGGGGTGTAGCTCAAAGGTAGAATGCCCCTGGGTTCTATCCCCAGTACCATACACACACACACACACACACACACACACACACACGTTAATCACATTTAGCACATAGTAGGTACTGAACAATGTAGGTCAATTGAGATCATCCTAGATTTTTGTGGCTCCCTTGAATGCTCTATAAATAGTCCTCCTGCCCGTTTTTTCTCATGGTTCCATACTGCATAAGATCCTCAGTTAATATTAATACAGATTCTCTTAACAATCCTTTGAGTACCACTATGAAGTTGGCACTTTATATACATTCTACCAACTCTTAGAGGAAGTATGGTTTTCATTCTGAAGATAAAACTGGCTGAGAAAATGGGAGTAACTTGCCTAAGGAAATTGCCAGTAATTGGTGAAATCAAAATTCCAATTTAGGCCCAAATTCAAAGCCCACCCACTACATGCCTTTGACTGTGTGTGTGGTACTAGGGATTGAATCCAGGGGCATTTTAGGTCTGAAATACAACTCCCCCCACACTCCTTTGTATTTTTTATTTTGAAACAGGGTCTTACTAAGTTGCTGAGGGTCTCACTAAGTTGCTGAGGCTGGCCTCAAACCTGTAATTCTTCTATCTCAGTCTCCCAAGTACTGGGATTACCGGTGTGTGCCACCACACTCAGCTGCCTTTGACTTCTTAATTGGGTCTGACGTTAATATTTAACATGGTCTTTTGGAATCTTTTGAATGTGTTGTGAGTGGCAGGTAGCGATAAGCCTTAGTTTTAACTGTTGGGAACCCATTTGCTAGTGCATCTACCTCCATCATGACGCTCCATCAGTGTCTCAGACAAGCCTCCGAGCCTCTGGTGTTTCCCTTGACCCCTGGGGCTTCTCCGTTTGCATCCCCTGTCACTTCCCCTCTGCTGTCCATCAGTGGTTCACACCCAGGGAAGTACAATCCTCCAGGGAGTATTTGAAAATGTGTGTGTTGGCTGCTGGTAGGTAGGATGACATTTTGGCCCTCCTGGCACGTGGCGGGCAGGGTTAAGGGATGCTACCTATCATGCCATGTATGACCCACAGGATGAATTATGAACCTACAAATACAACAGTCCTTTCTCCAGAATGCCGGCTAGATCCTGTCATCAGACCCAACCCGAGTCACCTCTGTGAGGCTTTCTCTGCCCCAACAGGCCTGAATCATCTCTCCCCTGCTGTCAAGCCCCCACTGCTCCCCTATGGCTCCTACTCCTTGGTCCTCTGCTCCCCTCTCTTCTGGCATACAGGCCTATCCATCAAGGCACCATGGTTTCAGGAGGCAAGTCTGCTCTTCAGTTTTATCCAGAACTCTATGGCACACTGCTTCATTTGCTGAGCTCTCTCAGTCAAAAAGTGATTTAAAAAGGCTTCAGTCAGTATAGCTGCAGGAATTTCTTTGGGGGGTGCAGCAAGAGACATGAGCAGCGACCCTGCTGCAGAATGAGTATAAATATGTATGCTGTAGATGCCTGCAAGAGACCTGGGGCGGGGTGGGTGGGATGAGGGACCTCAACCATGGTTGACCTTTGCCTGGGGCTCAGGGCAGCATCGGAGACGGGCGAGAACCCAGCCCTCCGGTCAGCACTCAATTCTGCGCGATTGTCATAGTGATTCATGTACCAGGCCATTAATCCAGTAAGGAGCCGCTAAATGGGCAGACGAACAAAAACAGGAGGCCCTTCTGAGAGCCGTAAATTATCTCTTGGAGCAGCTTTATGTACTTGAAAGAGAAGGGTATTCCATGAGCACTGTGGAAAGTACCTGGAACCTCAGTTTCTAATAGAAACCTGGGAAATTTGATTGAACCGCTAATAAATTGAGGACTTATTTTGTTCAGGTGGCTGGGCTGAAATAAAGACCACACTTAATCTTTCAGGAGTCCACAAACTGGTGAGAGTAATTCTTGAGTCCTGTTTTCCTTTCCTCTGCTCTGCTCTGGTCCTAAGAACTATCCCCTTAATTCTCTCTCCAGACTTTCTTTCTCCTGCTCTCCACCCTGTTGCTGATGTCTCATTTCCTAAGCTTTGCACGGATGGCTGCAACAGTCTCTCGCCTCTCAACTCCCCTCTGTGGTCCACTGATGGTTCACACCCTGACCACTCCGGCTCACCCCCTTTTGCAGTTACAGAGGACAGAACCCAGGCCTCCCACATGCCCCGCAAGTGCTCTACCACTGAGCTACGGCTCTGCCCTGCCTGCTGCATTCTGCAGCAGGGTCACACACTAGCAGAGTCACCTTCCCAAAGAACAACCAGGTTCTATCACTCAGTAACTGATGTGAAGTTCTTTAATAGCTCCCTCTGCTGTTTTGTTTCATTTGTTTTTGTTTGTTTGTTTGTTTTGTGGTACTGGGGATTGAACCCAGGGGTATTCTACCTCCGAGCTATACCCCCAGCCCTATTTATGATTATGATTATGATGATGGTGGAGGTGGTGGTGGTGGTGATAAAGGAACAGGATCTCATTAAGTTGCTAAAGGCTTTGCTATGTTCCTGAGGCTAGCCTCAAGCCTACAATCCTGTCTCAGCCTCCCAAGTGCTTGGATTACAGGCATGCACCAGCACGCCTGGCTCCCTTTGTTGTTTTAGGGATGACATTCAATCCTGGATCAAGGCGCTTTGCTATCACAGCCCTATTTGCTTCTCCAGCCTTTCTGAAACACCATTCTCCAATCCTCATCCTCTGGCTGGTGCTCAGACCTTTGATTTCCTCCCAGCTGCTTGCCCTGCAATGTGTCCGAGCCCCTACTCCTGCTAACGGAGCTTTCAAGTTCTGCCCCCTCATCTCCTCTTCCTGTGCCCCGAGTGATGGGCACCTCATACTTGTATTTTCACCACCTCTGTGCTTGCTTGCCTAGCACAAGGCACCACGTCTCATTCCTGCTGGTCTCAGTCAGCTTTGATGGTCTCCACCAGACTTGCAAGAACTGCATCCGTTTCATTTTTGCTCAGCACCTAACGGAATGCTTGGCACCTGCGAGATGCACGGTGTTTGCTGCCTGGATTTGAATGAGTGCCTACGCAAGGTCATAATAAATAAGATAAGAGGGTGTATTCAGGGACGACTGTAATGTGCATTTATCTCTGTGTAATCTCTGCTTTGCTTTAATACTGCACTTAGAAAAATTGTCCTGGACAATTGAATGCCTCATTGTTCCTGAATGATGTATGGGGGTGGCATGATCTTAGGAGAGACGAGGTTTGTAATCCTTGGGGAAATCAAAATACAAGTCTTCAGTAAAATTCTGTCTCTCAAAGGATATGAACATTCATGTTCAAAGGATATGTGCATAGAAGATCTATGGTTTAGTGGGTTGGACATCTTGGTTGAGTACTTGACTTGGAAACTTCATGATTTTATTAAATAATCTTCCTTACTTTGACTCAGTTTGACTTATTTGGACTGTGTATCAGTTTCCTTGAGCTGTTGTAACAAATTACCATGGGTAGCCTTAAAAAACAAAACTGGCCGGGCGTGGTGGCGCACGCTTGTCATCCCAGTACTTTGGGAGGCAGAGACCGGAGGATCCGGGTTCGCAGCCAGCCTCAGCTCTCTCTCTCTCTCTCTCTCTCTCTCTCTCTACTCAGTGAGGCCCTCCGCAACTTCGTGAGACCCTGTTTCAAAATAAAGTATAAAAAAATAGGGCCGGGGATGTAGCGTGGAGGTAGAACGCCCCGGCGTTCAATCCCTGGTACCGAAAAACAAAACAAAACAAAACAAAACCGTAGCCGGGGATGGTGGCACATGCATGTGATCCCCATACTTGGGAGGCTGAGACAGGAGGATCGTAAGTTCGCGACCAGCCTCAGCAATTTAGTGAGGCCCTCTGCAATTTAGTAAAACCCTGTTTACAAATAAAAAAAAAAATAGGGCTGGTGGTGTAGCTCAGAGGTAGATGCCCCTGGGTTCAATCCCCAGTACCACACACACACACACACACAAATCTGTACTCTCAGGAAGTTCTGGAAGTCAGAAGTCCATAGGAAAAGTGTGGGCAAGCCTCACCCTCCAGAACCTTCCTCACCCCTTCCAGCTTCTGGTGGCTGCAGGCATCCCTTGGCCTGTGACTGCATCACTCCAGTCTCTGGTCCCATCTTCACAGGAACTTCTCTTCTGCTCACATAAGAACACTTGGCCTTGGATTTGGTACTTACCTGGGTAATCCAGAATGATCTCATCTTGGGATACTCAACTTAATGACACCTGCAAAGACACTTTTTCCAAATAAGGTCACATTCACAGGTTCCAGGGACCAGCATGTACACATATTTTGGAGGGAAGGCTACAACTCACCCCTCGAACTACAGTAAATATTCATTTAAAATACATTTGTAAAAGTCATTAGGAGCTGGGTGTGTTGGCACACGCCTATAATCCCAGTACTTGGGAGGCTGAGACATGAAGATTGCAGTTTCGAGCCAGCCTCAGCAATTTCGCAAGGCTCTCAGTAACCTAGGGAGACCTGGTTCCCAAATGAAAAATAATTAAATAGGGCTGGAGGTGTAGCTTGGAGGTAGAATGCCCCTGGGTTCAATCCCCGGCAAAACACACACACACACACACACACACAAGCCGTTGGGATGGAATTCCAGGTTGCATGATTATTTTACCTTAGTTATAAATGACTGTT
Source organism: Glis glis (assembly GCA_004027185.1). NCBI lineage: Eukaryota > Metazoa > Chordata > Mammalia > Rodentia > Gliridae > Glis > Glis glis. The sequence goes on from PVJS01045044.1 coordinate 8,596, forward strand.
TTGAAATGCACGAGAGCGGTGTTACTAGCTCAATTTGGAAGGGGCTGCAACCGGCTGAGCATATAATATTAGTATTCAATGGGGCTGCCACCTACTGGTTGTTAGGATTCACAGCTGGCAGAGCCCCGAGGAAGCACTGAATGCAGAATAACATGCAGGGCACAGATGATAAACCCGAGTATGTTAGCATGTCTGAAAATGTAAAGCAACCATTCAAATGCAGCTTCTTTCCCACCTGACCCTGGGTTTCTTCGCCTGGAAAGGTGAGGATTCACCCACTCATTGCTTCATTTCTTGAAACGGTATTATTTGGGCATCCGATAGGTGGTAGTGGCTGGGGATGCCAGGATGAACAAGCGTGGACACAGTCCCTTACAGATGATAATTCCTTCTCACAGGATTTTTAGTGGAATAATTCAAATAAAGAGCCTGGTACAGTAGTTACCAGTGTTGTTATTGTTAACCTTAAGTTCTGTTTGATCCAATGCCTGGTTAGTATGGCCTGCTTTGGCACTTGATCTTTTTTTTTTTTTTTTTTTGGTACTGGGAATTGAACCCAGGGGCATTCTACCTCTGAGTTACACCCCCAGCCCTATTTTTTATTCTTTATTTTGAAACAGGTGTTCACTAAGTTGTGGAGGGCCTCACTAAGTCGCTGAGGCTGGCTGCGAACCCGGATCCTCCTGTCTCAGCCTCCCAAGTACTGAGATTACAACCGCATGCCACCATGCCCGGCTGGCACTTGATCTTTTTGTTGAAGATTTCTAGCTTTGGGGGGATTCTGTTGATTCTTATGCTCTGCTGTTTTCTGTGGCCTATAGAAGTCCCACACCAGGTCATCTTACTTGGTTAGCTCTTTGGATCTGAACAAATTATTAGGTACTTGGAATTTCAAACCAAAAAGAAGCAAAGGACACGGAGACACCCCTTCCTTTCCCTCCGTTCCCCTCACTCTTGATTCCCCTTGATTCGTGCATCTTGGAAGAGACCCTTCAGCTGGGTGCACAACTGTAATCCCAGTGTTTAGGAGGCCAGGACAGGAGGGTCGCAGGTTGGAGGCCAGCCTCAGCAACTTATCAAGACTCTCAGAAACTTAGTGAGACCCTGTTTCAAAATAAAAAGGGCTGGGGGGTTAGTTCAGTGGTAGAATGCCCCTGGGTTCAATCTTCAGTATGAGAGAAAGAGAGGGGCGGGAGAGAGACCCATTGAATATCTTTTACATGTTGGATGGTATACTAAATATTGAATAAACAAAAACAATGAACTATGGTCCTTGAGAAGCCAAGAAAAATCCAAATTCAAATTCTAAAAATGGGCCAGGAAGTCCTCAGTGTCTCCAAGAGTATAAAAAGAAAGATGTTCTTCAATGAATATTTGGGACAGTGTTTGTCAAAACCTAGGTCACATATTTTTATAATTCAAATGCAGTCACTTCTCAGCTTTTTGTCTGAGATCAAGTGCAGTATATCTTCTCCTTCTCCTTCTCCTTCTCCTTCTCCTTCTCCTTCTCCTTCTCCTTCTCCTTCTCTTTCTCCTTCTCCTTCTCCTTCTCCTCCTTCTTCTGTACTGGGAGTTGAACCTAGGTGTGGTTCTACCTCATAGCGACACCCCCAGCCCTTTATTTTTTGTTTTAAAATAGGTCTCTCTGAGGTTGCTGAGGGCCTTGCTAAGTTTCTGAGGCTGGCCTCAAACCTTTGACCCTGTCTCAGCCTCCCAAGTACTGACTTAGTATTTCTTCTTATTAGTTTAATATCTAATACATCCTCTCTCCAAGAACAGTATATTTGAGAAGATAGCAATGTTCACCCTGATTTGAACATTATTCGATGTTTTCATGTATCTAAATACGAAGGACCTTTGATGTGTCGATTAAAAAAAAGAAGAAAGCCGGGCGTGGTGGCGGACACTTGTAATCCCAGTACTTGGGAGGCTGAGACTAGAGGATCAGGGTTCGCAGCCAGCCTCAGCTACTTAATGAGGCCCTCCACAACTTAGTGAGACCCTGTTTCAAAATAAAGAATAAGAAAGAGGGCTGGGGGTGTAGCATGGAGGCCGAATGCCCCTGGGTTCTGTCCCCAGTACTGCAAAAAAAAAAGAGGAAGAAAATAAAAAATTCAAATACAGCCAGGGATGATGGCATACTCCTGTAATCCCAACACTTGGGAGGCTGAGACAGGAGAATTGCAGGTTTGAGGCTAGTCTCAGCAACTTAGAGAGACCCTCAGCAACTCAGTGAGACACTATATCAAAATAAAAAATAAAATAGGGTTGGGGTCTAGCTCAGAGGTAGACTGCCCCTGAGTTCAATCCCCAGTTCCCCACCCTCTCAAAAAAAAAAAAAACATTCAAATGCAGCACCGTGGTCATGTGGGCATGGGGTTTTCTTTGATGTCTTCATCATCTGTCAACCAGCTTTCTGCTCTATGTTCACTCGTTCTTCAACTGGGCTTCTCCTAACATCCCAAGGAGGAAATGTTCCTAAACTGTAAAGAACTGGGAATACATTTTTCAAAAGTACATTCTTCAACATTCAGGGAATTTCAAGAAATGTGTCACTTGCCTAAGGGCAGATGATGTAAATGGTCTCTTTTGTGATAAGCTGGTGATTGGAAAGCTGCATTATTATTCCACACTGATACTTCAGAAGAGGAAGTTCGTCAGGGGAATATTTTCCTCCCTAACATTTTCTCCCTGCTGAAATAAGTCAAAATAACCCACCGTTCTTTGTATTCAAAGGTGACACTGGTACCAGCATGAGCGGTCGCTGCTGTCAGTCCCCAGCGCTTGGGAGCAATGTCACGGGGCTTTAACTTGCTTTTCAGTTTGCTCAGCATGTCTCTGAAGCATCGCTCCACTCCTCTCTTCCACAGCTCACTGTTCAGCCAAATTGCACGATTTCCACAGGAAATCAGCCAAATACTTAAAAAGTGAGTGGCCGGCCTTCTCCTCATTGAGGATTGAAGTGTGTGTTTTTCAAGGAGTGGTCCTTAGAGAGGCAGCCTCGGCCTGGGTACATATTACATCACAGATTCTTGTACCTCATCCCCAGACCCACGGGTTCAGAAATTCTGGAGTAGATCAGATAATCGGCCTTGTGTGTGTATGTGGTGCTGGGGTTGAGCCCTGGGCTTCACACATGTTAGGCAAGAGTTCTATCCCCCAGCCCATAATCTTCATTATATTTATTTATTTATTTATTTATTTTTGTAGTACTGGGGATTGAACCCAGGGGCATTCTACCTCTGAGCTACACCTCCAGTCTTATTTTTTATTCTTTATTTTGAAACAGGGTCTCACTAAATTGCAGAGGGCCTCACCAAGTAGCTGAGGCTGGCCATGAACCTGGATCCTCCTGTCTCAATCTCCCAAGTACTGGGATTACAAGTGTGCGCCACCACGCCCAGCGTAATCTTCATTTTAAACAAATGCCTGCTTGGGGTTCCTATGCACTGATGGTTAAGATCTCTCACTGGAGGGCTTTTGCAGACACCACCTACACTTTTGAGAAGCTCGTGTTTTCATTTGCCCACAGGGACATCACCACCTAGAGAGCCCCATTCCCAAGAAAAACACCTGAACATCTCCACAAAGGGTATGCACACTCAGAGGACCTGAGCCTTCCCAGAAAAACCTGTCTCCCTTAAATATATTATGACTTATGTTTGGAATATACAAGCCTACTTGCAACCATTTGCAATCAAATAATACCTTTCTGGATGACTAGGTAGATCGTGAACCAAGAAAACAGACCAAATTCAAATTGTTGACATACTTTGAAAGAAGAGGAGTGGGAATAGCGGGAGTAGAATTGTGTACGACCTTCAACAGAAAGGAAAAAGCCCTCCACTTGGCTGATATACAGGCAAGAACTCTTTCTGCTTTATGCTGAGAAAATAGAAATAAGGGCATCACCTGGAACATCCTTCCCTGACAGGTAAACTCCCGGGCCTGCTCAGGGCAAGCCTCACGTCCTTCTCTGGCTGCTGAGATGCAGTCCCCCTGGTTCAGAGATCCATTTCCATCTGTGTTGCTTCTACCACCACAAACACTTCTGCTCAACTATTTTTTTAACTTGTGATTTTGAAATCATTATAGATGTGCAGAAATTGCAAAAAGCATTATGTATAGAGGGGCCCTATATACCCGGCATCCAGTTTCCTTGATAGTAACATCTGGCACAACTATAGTACAAAATCCAAGCCAAGAAATCAACATGGGCCATTGGAACAATCCACAGAACTTAGTCACGTTTTACGTGCAGTGTATGTGTGTGTGTGTGTTTGTGTGTGTGTGTGTGTGTAGTTCTATGCAGTTTTATCACATGTGTAGATTAGTATAACTACCATAACTAAGCCGCAGAACTGGTCCATTAGCTATGCCCGTTCCCTACCATCCCTGGCCCTAGCAGTGCCTATTCTGCATCTACAACTTCACACAATCATTTTTTTAACAGTGTTTTAATAGCCTTGAGGCAACCTCCAACTATGCTGAGCTTCCTGCCTGGACTGTCCAAGTTATCTCTCAAGATACCAATTACAGTTTTTGTTAGTGCTCAAGTTATAAAGTTGCATAAATTTTTAGTGGTCTAACTGTAATCTGAAAATTCCTAAAAGCATTCTTTTTAATGTATAATTTTGCTGAGTGTGTGGTTTTCAGCAATATCTATTGTGTGCCACAGGAGAAATACTTGTATAATGGCTGAAACATAATGGAAGTTTATTTTTTACTCACAGAAGAGTCCAAGGAAGATGTTCTGTCTGGCAAGCATTTTTTTTGTTTTTGTTTTTGTTGTTGTTGTTGCTGTTACTATTTTTGTTCATAAACTTTCAAGGACTGGGGGTAGGGCTCAGTGATAGAGTGCTTGCCTAGCATGTGTGAGGGCCTGGGTTCAATCCCTAGAACTGCCCAAAAATTAAAAATTAATAAAAACCTTTCAAACGAGTTCTCTGTTATTGGCTTAATCCAGTTTCTGTTATTGTAACAGAATAACTGAGACTGGATACTTTAAAAAGGAAAGAGGTTTGTTTTAGCTTATGATTCTGGAGACTGGAAGGTCCAAGGTCTTGGGGCTCTCTTCTTGCTGGTGGAGATTCATATTCATTGCACAGTCTGGAGGCAGCAGAGGCCATCACATCATATAGAGAGAAATTAGTATGTATATATGCATGTATGTAGTAGTATGTATGTGTGTATGTAGTATATATGTATGTATGTATGTATTGTGGTACTGGAGATGGAACCCAGGGGCATTCTACTTCCAAGCTATACCCTCAGCCCTATTTTATTTTTCTATTTTGAAATAGGGTCTCACTAAGTTCTGGAGGGCCTCACTAAGTTTCTGAACCTGGCCACAAACCTGCGATCCTCCTGTCTCGACCTCCCAAGTACTGAGATGACAGGTATACACCATCATGCTCAGCTTGCATTTTTTTTCATTTTAAGTGAAGATGATACCATTAATCAGACAACATTAAAACACATTTCTAAACAATTTGGCTCTTAAAAAACAATTATAATGGCCACATTTTATAGAACACCCCCCATCACCTCCACTCACATGACTTTTTCCATCATGGGATCTTGTCTCAGAAAGCAGCAACTCTTCCCATTCTCCCCACCCCCTCACTTGCTCCTACCCCTTGCCCCAGCTGGGCCTTTCTTCTTCCCTGTCTTTGGGGGAAGGCAGCTACCCTGCCAGCGGGAAGGGAAGAGACAGCTCTGTGTGGCTAATTCTGGGTGCTGCGTAGGAACCCATTGGCAATGTCTCTTAGACTTCATTAATGATAAAGATGCTACCTTGACCTATCTATCCTTCTGTCTTAATTGGTTCAAAACCTGCATGGGCAAAACATTTTTATTTGTTGGATCCTACTCAGAGTTCCTAAGAAAATACACACACACACACACACACACACACACACACACACACACACAAACACACACATGAACTTTTTTGATAATAGGACTTCAAAGGATAAAGGTGGCTTTTTTTTGCGGTATTGGGGATGAACCCAGGGGCATTCTATCTCCGAGCTATACCCTCAGCCCTATTTTTTATTCTTTATTTTGAAACAGGGTCTCCCTAAGTTGTGGAGGGCCTCACTAAGTAGCTGAGGCTGGCTGCGAACCCGGATCCTCCTGTCTCAATCTCCCAAGTACTGGGATTACAAGCGTGCGCCACCACGGCCGGCTAAAGGTGGCTTTTTGTTTGTTTGCTAACAATGCTAGGAAGCAGGTTGGAAGGGAGGGATAGGGAAGCATCTAAAGAAGTAAGGAAATTGATCAGAATAGGAGGCGAGGCGAGTGATCAATGTGGATTCAGTTTGCAGTTTTAGGATGGGGTAGTGCTGTTCAAGCTATAAGAGTGTCGAAGAAATACCTGGGGATGTTGTTGAAATTCTTCTGAGGATCGCTAGACCTGGATGGAGTGGGGCCCAACTTCCATATTTATCATAAGCTCCAGATAGTGATGGTGCTGCTGGTCCACAGACAACATCTTGAGTGGCAAGGCTATATGGCATCGTGAATTACCACCTTTCGCTCTCAATAACCAGTTGCCAACCTATTTACTTTGAAACAAATTCATGCTAATAATTATTTTGATTAATTCTTATGATGCGTCTCCAATTTCCTAAATACACATCCATCTGGATAGCATCTCAGACTTGCTCATGCGGATCACCTGCCCCCACCTTTCAATGGCTCCCCATTATCAGCAAGCTTTTGATGCTTTCACAAATTACTCTAAAATGTAGTGGTTTCCAACAACCACTGTTTATTTTGGACACAGTTCTGGACCAGTCTCAGAGGGGCAATTTTGCTCATTGCGACTGGGCTCACCTGTGCACGCAGGACCAGCTGCAGGGAGCTGGATTGTTGTGCCTCTGGCAGTGTGAGCTCTAGACTTGGCAGATGACCAAGTCACAGGTTTCCATCACCCAACTGGCTAGAGCAGGCCTCTTCCCTTGGTGACAGAAAGTTTCCAGATACAGCATTAGGATCAGCCCCAAAGTGCCAGCCCTTTGTGCAACTCTACCTGAATCACATTTGCTACTTTCTATCTCATTGGTCAAAGCAAGCGGCACGACCAAGTCCAGAGTCAGGTTGGAACAGACCTGCCTGAGTGCGGATGCTGGGAAGGGGAAACACTTGCGGTTGCTTTTGAAACAGACTATTCAAGTTCAAGTTGGCCTGTAAGGCCTATTCCAGAAAAGCCTACCAGACTTGTTTTTATCTCACAAGATTGTTCTTTCACTTCCCTCTTCCTGGAACTTTCTTTCTGCTTATCTTTGGACAGAGCCCTAGTCTACTTTCAAACACTAGCTCCTTCTTAAAGCTTGATATCTAAGTTGGATGAGGTCTTTGGTCACATGACACATGTCATTCAGGCTATTATCATTACTTATGGACAGCTTGCATCCTCCTGAGCTATATCAGATATTTCTAAAGGGCTTTGCTCATTTTTTAATTCCTGTAACACACAGTAAGTATCAATTGATATTATTTATTTATGCTGGTGACTTTATATATTTTGAGTCCCATACAAAGTATTCTTAATGACTAGGCATTCTAGTTTTTTGTTGTTGTTGTTTGTTTTTTGCACTGGGGATTGAACCCAGAGGCTTTCTACCTCTGAGCTATACCCCCAGCCTTTTTTATTTTTTATTTTGAAACAGGGTCTTGCTAAGTTCCTGAGGCTGGCTGTGAACCTGCGATCCTCCTGTCTCAGCCTCCCAAGTACTGGGATTACAGTTGTGTGCCACTACACCCAGCTTATTCTAGGTATTCTTTTTTTTTTTTTTTGCAGA
>PVJS01045045.1:0-10971 GCA_004027185.1 Glis glis
AACCTGCAATCCTCCTGTCTCAGTCTCCCAGGTACTGGGATTACAAGCGTGTGCCACCATGCCTGGCATTTTTAAAAATTTTTATTTTCAAACAGTGTCTCGCTAGGTTGATAAGAGTCTCACTACTTGCTGAGGCTGTCCTCGAACCTGCGATCCTCCTGTCTCAGCCTCTCAAGTACTGGGATTACAGGTGTACGCCACCACGCCCAGCTTCGAATTCTTTATTCTTTTTTTTTTTTTTTTGCTGATCTGGGGATTGAACCCAGGGGCATTCTACCTCCAAGCTACACCCCTAGCCCTATTTTTTTATTCTTTATTTTGAAACAGGGTCTCACTAAGTTGCAGAGGGCCTCACTAAGTAGCTGAGGTTGGTGGTGAACCTGGGATCCTCCTGTCTCAGCCTCCCAAGTACTGTGTGCGCCATCACACCGGGTTTCAAATTCTTTTTTTTTTTTTTTTTGCGGTACCAGGGGTTGAATCCAGAGGCGTTTTACCTCCGAGCTACACCCCTGGCCCTATTTTTATACTTTATTTTGAAACTGGGTCTCACAAAGTTGCGGAGGGCCTCACTAAGTAGCTGAGGCTGATGGTGAACCTGGGATCCTCCGGTCTCCGCCTCCCAAGTACTAGGATTAACAAGCGTGCACCACCACGCCCAGTTCGAATTCTTTATTCTTTTGTGTGTGTGTGTGTGTGTGGTACTGGGGATCGAACCCAAAGGCATTCTACCTTCAAGTTATACCCCAGCCCAATTTTATTTTTTATTCAGAAACAGGGTCTCACTACGTTGCCGAGCCTCCCAGGTACTGGGATTACAAGCGTGTGCCACCATGCCCGGCTTTGGAATTCTTTATTCTTAAGGAGCAGCTTCCAGCATAACCCACCAGTAGCTCCAGGACCCCCAGGGGTCTGGCTGTTGCACCTTCCTGAGGGACGGGCTAGGGGGCTGAAGGCTGGTGCTGGGCCTCAGGAGGAGGAGGGAGCCCAGGATCCTTGAGAAGTCAACCCTTTTGCGGGGTCTCAAGGGCCGAGGCCCCTGGGTAAATGAGCGCATCCTCTGTGAAGCCATGGGCTGTTAGACAACAGGCTGTAATTAATATCGCTGTGGCTCTGAAAGACATCCCTATCGTTCTAATAAAAAATGAAGGCCGGCTGGGCCCGGCGCCCGAGCCTGCAGACACGTGCCAGGCCAGGAGTCCCCAGCAGAGGGCGCCCACAGGGTTAGGCGCTGCCCCCGAACAAAATGCTTCTGCTCTTTACATCTCTGCTTGGAGCTACTCTTCCTCCTGGAAGCCATCCAGGGTCACTTGGGGCATCTCAGAATCACTTGAGGTTTTTAAATTATTTTCTCCCCATCGCTGCATGGTTAAAAATTTTAAAAATTGGCCGGGCGTTGTGGCCCACGCTTTTAATCCCAGTACTTGGGAGGCTGAGATAGGAGGATCCCAGGTTCGAGGACAACTTCAGCAAGTAGTGAGATTCTTGTTACCTAGTGAGACCCTGTTTCAAAATAAAGAATAAAAAATAGGGCTGGGGGTGTAGCTCGGAGGTAGAATGCCCCTGGGTTCAATCCCCAGTGCCACAAAATAAATAAATAAATGGAGATGGGCGTAAAGACACACACCTGTAATCCCAGGATTGCAAGTTCAAAGCCAGTCTCAGCAACTTAGTGAGACCCTCAGCAACTTTTCGAGGTCCTGTTTCAAAATTTAAAAAAGGAGCTGGAGCTGGGCGTGGAGGCACACGCTTGTAATCCCAGTACTCGGGAGGCTGAGACCAGAGGATCACAAGTTCGCAGCCAGCCTCAGCTACTTAGTGAGGCCCTCCGCAATTTAGTGAGACCCTGTTTCAAAATAAAGAATAAAAAAATAGGGCTGGAGGTGTAGCTTGGAGGTAGAGGCTGGAGCTGTAGTTTGGAGGTAGAATGCCCCGGGTCAATCCTCAGTACCAAAACAAACAAAAATTGGAGGCAGGGGAGGGATAATATGAAATGTACCATCTTAAACATTTTTACATGTAGAGTTTAGTAGTGTCAAGTGCGTTTACACCGTTGTGCAACCATCTCCAGAAGTTTTTCTTCTTGCAAAGCTGAAACTTGGTACCCATTAAACAATTCTCTATTCTTGCCGCCCATCCAGCCCCTGGCAACCACCATTCTACTTTCCATCTCTGTGAATCTGACTACATTATTCACCTCATGCAAGTAGAATCATACACTATTTGGCATTTTGCACTTAGCAGAATGTCCTCAAAGTTCATCCATGTTGTAGCATGTATCAGAATTTACCTCCTTTTAAAGGCTGAATAATATTCCATTGTAGGAGCCGGGCGTGGTGGTGCACACTTGTAATCTTAATACTTGGGAGGCTGTGACAGGAGGATAGCAGGTTCTTGGCCAGCCTCAGCTACTTAGTGAGACCCTGTTTCAAAGTAAAAAATAAAAAATAGGGCTGGGGGTGTAGCTCAGAGGTAGAATGCCCCTGGGTTCAATCCCCGTACCGCAAAAAAAAAAAAAAAAAATCCACTGTAGGGATATACCACATTTTGTTTATCCATCATTCATCTGTCAGTGGACATGTATGTTGCTTCCAACTCTTGTGTGAATGATGCTGCTAGGACCCTGAGTGTGCAAATATCTGTTCGAGTCTCTGCTTTCAATTCTCTTGGATATTAAATGGAAGTGGGATTGCTGGATCAGACAGCAATGCTATGTTAATTTTTGTATGTGTGTGTGTGGTACTGAGGATTGAACACAGGGGCATTCTACCTCTGTGCTACACCCCCAGCCCTTTTTATTCTTTTATTTTGAAACAGGGTCTTGCTAAGTTGCTGAGGCTGACCAAGAACCTGTGATTCTCCTGTTTCAGCCTCCCAAGTACTGGGATTACAGGCATGTGCCACCACTCCCAGCTGTATGTTTAATTTTTTGAGGAACCACTATACTTTTCCATAGCAGTTGCACCATTTTATAATCTCATCAACAATGACCAAGGGCTCAAATTTCTCTACTTCTTTGTCAATACAGTACATGATATTTATTTTATAGTAGCCATTCTAATGGATGTGAGGTAATATCTCATGATTTTTTATTTGCATTTCTCTAATGATTAGTAACATTGAGCATGTTTTCATGTACTTGTTGACCATTTGTATATCATTTTTTGGAGAAATTTGTATTAAGTCCTTTTGCCATTTTTATTTTTATTTTTTGTGGTACTGGGGATTGAACCCAGGGGCATGCTACCTCTGAGCTATACCCCCAGCCCTATTTTTATTCTTTATTTTGAAACGGGGTCTCATTAAGTCATGGAGGGCCTCACTAAGTTGCTGATATTGGCTGTGAACCTGCGATCCTCCTATCACAGCTTCCCAAGTACTGGGATTACAAGCACGCAACACCATGCCTGGCTCCTTTGCCCATTTTTAAAAGGAGGTTATTTTTGTTGTTGTTTAATTGTAGGAGTTCTTTATATATTCTAGATATTAACTACTAAGTATATAATTTCCAAATATTTTCTCTCATTCTGTAGAGCTTTTTTTTTTTTGTGGTACTGGGGATTGAACCCAGGGGCATTCTACCTCCAAGCTACACCCCAGTCCTATTTTATTTATTTATTTATTTATTTTTTGCGGTACTGGGGATTAAACCCAGGGGCATTCTACCTCCAAGCTACACCCCCGGCCCTATTTTTTATACTTTATTTTGAAACCGGGTCTCACAAAGTTGCGGAGGGCCTCACTAAGTAGCTGAGGCTGGCTGCAAACCCAGATCCTCCAGTCTCCGCCTCCCAAGTACGGGGATTACAAGCATGCACCACCACGCCCGGCTTATTTTTTTTTTAAAACAGGGTCTTGCTAAGTTGCTGAGAGTCTCCCTAAATTGCTGAGGCTGGCTTCAAACCTGCGATCCTCCTGCCTCAGCCTCCCAATTACTGAGGCTGCAAGTGTGCACCACCATGCCTGGCTGTGGGTTGTCTTTTCATCCTTTGATGCACAGAGGTTTTGAAGTTTGGTGTAGCCCCATTTGTCTATTTTTGCTTTTGTTCCCTGTACTTTTGGTGTCATATCCAAGAAATTATTGCCAAATCCAATGTCATGAAGGCTTTCTCCTGTTTTCCTCTAAGATTTATATATTTATTTATTTGTGGTACTGGGGATGGAACCCAGGGGGATTCTACCTCGGAGCTACAACCCCGGCCCTATTTTTTATTCTTTATTTTGAAACAGGGTCTCACTAGGTTGCGGAGGGCCTCACTAAGTAGCTGAGGCTGGCCGCGAACCCCGATCCTCCTGTCTCAGCCTCCCAAGTACTGGGATTATGAGCATGCGCCACCAAGCCTGGCTTCCTCTAAGTTTTATAATTTTGAGTCTTGTGTTTATGTCTTTAATCCATTTTGAATTGTTTTGTGTGTATGGTGGTAAAGATTGAACTCAAGGGTATTCTGCCCCTCAGCTACACCCCTAGCCCTATTTTATTTTGAAACAGCACCTCACTAAGTTGTGGAGGGCCTCACTAAGTAGCTGAGGCTGGCTGTGAACCTGCGATCCTCCTGTCTCAGCCTCCCAAGTACTGGGATTACACGCATGCGCCACCATGCTTGGCTCATAGTTTTTGATATAGTGGGTCAGAGATGAACTTTGGACAACTATTTATTTATTTATTTAGCAGTGCTGAGGATTGAACCCAGGGCGTTATGCATGCTAGATAAACACTCTACCATCAAGCTACACCCCCAGCCTGGGAAACTCTATTTTTTATAAGTTTCCTCCCCGGATAATTATGATGCTCAGATTTGGAGACTTGCTGCTCACATCATCTTTGAAGTAAATGAACATATGGCTTAGGCATTTTACTGACAGGGACTAAGGCACTGAATAGGATGGGAATACTCAGGATAGATAATTGAGCAATAAAAACTCTCAAAGATAACCGGCCACCGAGGACAGCATCCTGTGGCTGGGAGACTGTGTGGAGTGATGGAGGAAAGTCTGCACTGGAATTAGGAATCTGAATTCTCATCCCAGGCTCGACACCAGTTGCAACCCAAACAACAGATAACAAGAAAACAAAAAGATTGACTCCAACAAAATAAAATGGAGCAATCACCATCAGTACATGATTAACTCTCCGCAATGTGGAATGTGTGGCAGCCAGGCCACACGGGCCTCGTATGTAGTTGGGTATAAATTCTATTTTTTTTGCTAGGCATGGTGGTGCAGGTCTATAATCCCAGTACCTGGAAGGCTGAAACAGGAGGATCGAAAGTTCGAGGATAGCCTCAGCAATTTAGCGAGGCTTTCAGCAACTCAGTGACACCCTATTTCAAAACAAAAAATAAAACAGGGCGGAGGGTGTAGCTCAAAGGTAGAATGTCCCCTGGGTTCAATTCCCAGTACCACAAAATAAAAAAAAAAAAAAGGTTCCACTCATATGACAGTTCGAGGACAGCTTCAGCAAGTAGTGAGACTCTCATCAACCTAGCTAGACCTTGTTTCCAAAAAAATAATAAAATAGGGCTTGGGGGTGTAGCTCAGAGGTAGGATGCCCCTGGCTCAATCTCCAGTACCACACACACAAAGGTGGCCATCTTGTTTTGCTAAGCTTCATATTTTAGTGTTGTTTTTATTTCCATTTAATTGTGGATGCAGGTGCATTTTCACGTGTTTTATGAGGCCTAAGGTGGGGTCTGGGAAATAAGTGGGTTTCTGGCCCTCAAAGATCTTAAATGGTTCTGTACCCAGAGTGCACAAGGCCAGCACTCTGCCACTGAACTACACTCTGGCCCCAGCTCTCCTCTGTTATTGTTTGGCTGGTTGACTGGTTGTTGTTTTTTTGCAGTATTGGGGATTAAACTTGGGCTTCAAGCATGCTAGCAAGTGCTCTGTCACTAAGCCCCATCCCAGTCCTTTTTATTTGAAACAGTCTTACTGAGCTGTTCAGGCTGGCCTTGAACTTGTGATCTCCCTGCCTCAGCTCCCCAAGTAGTTGGGATTACAGGTATGTGCCACCGTGTCCTGTTTCCCTCCTGTTATTTTCATTTTATTTTATTTTTATTTTGTAGTACTAGGGATTGAACCCGAGGGCAGTCTACCTCTGAGCTACACCCCAGCTCTTTTTTATTTATTTATTTATTTATTTATTTATTTATTGTGGTACTGGGGATTGAACCCAGGGACATTCTACCTCTGAGGTACGCCCCCAGCCTTATTTTATGTTTAGTTTGAAACAGGGTCTCTCTAGGTTGATGAGAGTCTCACTACTTGCTGAGGCTGTCCTCAAACCTGTGATCTTCCTGTCTCAGCCTCCCAAGTACTGGGATTACAAGCGTGTGCCACCACGCCCGGCTCTCATTTTTTATTTTTTTATTTTTTTTGCGGTACTGGGGATTGAACGCAGGGGCGTTCTACCTCCGCGCTACGCCCCCGGCCCTATTTTTAATACTTTATTTTGAAACCGTGTCTCACGAAGTTGCAGAGGGCCTCACTAAGGAGAGAGACAGAGAGACAGGGAGACAGGGAGAGAGAGAACGAGAGAGCTGAGGCTGGCCGCGAACCCGGATCCTCTGGTCTCTGCCTCCCAAAGTACTGGGATTACAAGCGTGCGCCACCACGCCCGGCTTTCATTTTTTATTTTGAAACAGGGTCTCAGTAAGTTGCTGAGGGTCAGTTGCTGAGGCTTGCCTAGAACTTGAGATCCTCCTGTCTTGGCCTCTCAAGTACTGGGGTTACAGGCTTGCACCTGTAACCACCACCAAGCCTGGCCATTGAAAAGCTTTGAGAAGCGCTGGGCGTGGTGGTGCACGCTTGTAATCCCAGTACTTTGGGAGGCAGAGACTGGAGGATCCGGGTTCGCAGCCAGACTCATCTCTCTCTCTCTCTCTCTCTCTCTCTCCCTGTCTCTCTCTCTCTCTACCTAGTGAGGCCCTCCGCAACTTCGTGAGACCCAGTTTCAAAATAAAGTATAAAAAATAGGGCCGGGGGTGTAGTTCGGAGGTAGAACCCCTCTGGGTTCAATCCCTGGTACCGAAAAAAATAAATAAATAAATAAAATAAAAGCTTTGAGAAACTGAGATACACTTACTTTTGGAGGCCCCACCCAGGTCCATGAAACATGTGAAAATGCACCTGTGCCCATGGTTAAATATAATTTATATCTAACTACATACAAGTCCTGCTGCTGTGGACTGGCAGGCGCCTGTACACTTTGCAGACAGTTAAACATATATTAAATGTGATTGCGCTGTTTTAATTTTTTGGGATCAACCTTTTTTGTTTCCTTGTTGTGTGTTTTTGAGGTTGCAGTGCCTGGGCTCTGTGCCACTGTTGCAGGCCTTGTTAGCCATCAGCTTTGAGGTCACCTCAGTCCGGCTTGGGAGGGGCACAAACTGCCCACCCAAGTGGAGATTTCTGCACACAGACAAATCTCCAAGGACCAAATGAGACCGATAAGCAAAGCCCCTGACAACTTCCCTGTTCACCCTTTCCTTCCCTGATTCATCTGTGAAGACCTTGATGTTTTTCCCTGACTCACCCCATCACTGCTTTGCTGTTTTCTGTGGTTAATATGTTTTGGTTATAACTCTCAATAAAAGTGAGACACTGGTGGAAGGAAGAGGAGAGAGAAGAGATATCTCTTCTCCTCCCTGGCCTCCTCAGATCTTGTCATGTTGAATCTATTGTCATCCATGTGACAGACTTCTAATCAATCAATCAACATGTACACCATCCCCAACAAATGGCGCTGCTACATGCCACCATGCCTGGTGGTTGCAGGGGCATGGGGTGTGCCAGGGCCCATGGAGGGGCAGTTCTAGCGAGTCTAGGCTGGCTCAAGAGAAGGAGCTTTGATGCTGGGCATGGCGCCTCACTACATTGCTGAGAGTCTCGCTACTTGCTGAGGCTGGCCACGAACCTCTGATCCTCCTGCCTCAGCCTCCCAAGTACTGGGATTACAAGCATGCGACACCACGCCCAGCTAGAATTACTGTCCTTAATTCGAGGCAGAGAGACATGTTCTCAGGGGTCCTTTCCAATCTGATGATTTCTTAGGCGCGAGGGTACTGTCTTGCAGCCTGCCCCTCAACGTGAGATTCCTAGAGCAGCTACAGCAGCTGGGGGAGCTTGTCAGAAATGTGAATCTTGCCAGCCATGGTAGCGCATGCCTGTAATCCCAGCCCTGGGCCCCAAGGAACATGCGGTCCTGAGAGCGTTGGGCACAGGCACACAGGAAGTGGAGGAGTCAGAAAGCGAAGGCTTGACTGCCAGACGCCACAAAGATGCCAAAGGCCTGTGGTCTCTCTCTCCGGGAACTGCTCAGAGACCGCCGCCCTGGACCTCAGCCAGCACTGCCCACCTGCAGGACCTGGGAATGACTTACCAGCATCTGTGTCCTAGTTCTCTGTCTCTGTCTCTCTCTCTCTCTCTCTCTCTCTCTCTCTCTACTAGAGATTGAACCCAGAGGCATTCTACCTCCAAGTTATACCACCAACCTGACTTTATTTCTTATTTGGAAACAGTGTCTCACTAAGTTGCAGAGAGCCTCTCTAAGTTGTGGAGGCTGGCTTCGAACCTGTGATTCTCCTGTCTCAGCCTCCCAAGTACTGGGATTACAAGCGTGCACCACATGCCCAGCTAGAGCATTCTACCTCTGAGCTACACCTCCAGCCCTTTTTTTTTTTTTTTTTTGCGGTACCGGGGATTGAACGCAGGGGCGTTCTACCTCCGCGCTACACCCCCAGCCCTATTTTTTTATGCTTTATTTTTTTTGAAACTGGGGCTCACGAAGTTGCGGAGGGCCTCGCTAGGTAGAGAAAGAGAGAGAGAGAGAGAGAGAGGAGAGAGAGGAGAGAGAGACAGATCGATTGATCGATCGATCGTGCGCGCATGCGCGCTGAGGCTGGCCGCGAACCCGGATCCTCCGGTCTCCGCCTCCCAAAGTACTGGGATTACAAGCGCGCGCCACCACGCCCAGCCAGCCCTTTTTATTTTGAAATGGGATCTTGCTATGATGCTAAAGGCCTTGGCAAGTTGTTGAGGCTGTCCTCAAACCTGCAATCCTCCTGTTTCAGCCTCCTAAACACTGGGATTATAGGTGTGCGTCTTCACACCTAGATCCTAGTGGTTTCTCCTAAATTTTCTTGCTATGGACTTTGAATATCTTAGCTTGTTGGTATTATTTTAGTATGTCATATCATATCATTCTAATTTATATTGTTCCCAATTATTTTTTCTTTTCTTTTTTTGTGGTGCTGAGGCATTCTACCTCCAATATACACTCCCAGCCCTATTTTATTTTTTATTTGTAAACAGGGTCTCGCTAAATTGCTGAGGGCCTCACTAATTTGTTGAGGCTGGCTTTGAACCTATAATACTCCTGTCTCAGCCCCCCAAGTACTGGGATTACAGGCATGTACCATCACACCCAGCTTATTTTTCCTTTCTAAATGGCTTTGTTTCTCTCATTTATCCTTTCAAACCTCCTAAATTTTGTGGCTTCCTTTCACATCTTTTCTTTAATTATGTTTTTATTGATATATTTCCCTTTAACTTAAAACATATAAATTATAGGAATCATATGTATATATATAATATGTTGTTAACTGAAAAAGCAAAAGGCAGAACAGTATGTGTAATACAGTTATTGTTTAAAACATACATGAGCCAGGCGTGATGCCTGGAGTCCCAGCTACTCAGGAGGCTGAGGCAGGAGGACCATTTGAATCCACAAGTTTGAGGCCAGCCTGGGAAACATAAAGAGACCTTGTCTCAGCTGTGCATGGTGGCACATGCCTGTAATCCCAGTACTTGGGAGGTTGAGACAGAAGGATTGCAGGTTCAAGGCCAACCTCAGCAATTTAATGAGGACCTCAGCAGTTTAGTGAGACCCTGTTTCAAAATAATAATAATAATAATAATAATAATAATAAAATAATAATAATAATAAGAAAATAAGGCTGGGGGTGTAGCTCAGAGGTAGAATGCTCCTGGGTTCAATCCCCAGTATCACATACACACAAAAAAAGTCTAGAAAGATGTATGCTAAATAGTGCATAATGGATACCTCTGGACTGGTTTCTCTAGGACTGGGAATATATATATATATGTATAAATATTGTATGTGTATGTGTGCATGCATGCGTGCGTGTGTGCGTGCGTGTGTGTGTGTGTGGTGCTGGGGATTGAACCCAGGGCTTCTCATATGCTAGGCAAGTGCTCTACCACTGAACTGCACCCCAGCCCCCACAGTTTTCTGACTAGAAGAGTATAATGCATTTTTTTCTTTTTATTTATTGCTCAGTTTTTGGAAAATATAAGAAAAGGTAAAGAAGAAAATTAAAATATCCCATTAAGCTCCTTTAGGGATGACAACTGATGCTATTTTATTCTATTCTCTGCAACTATTTTTTTTGCTCATAAACACATATATATTGATTTAATCCTTTGTCTGCCATAAATGTTGTAAATATTTTCCTGTGATTTGATGTTTGTTGAAAAAAATCTCTATTTGATTTGATTTGTTTGTTTATTTATGCAGTACTGCAGATTGAACCCAGGGCACTCTACTACTGAGGTACATCCCCAGTAGCTCACTAAATTGCCCAGGCTGGCCTCGAACTTGTGATCTTCCTGCCTCAGCCTCTGGAGTCTCTGAGATTATAGGCATACACTATTTTTTTTTTTTTTGCAGTACTGGGGTTGAGCCCAGGGGCATTCTACCTCTGAGCTACACCCCCAGCCCTATTTTATTCTTTATTTTGAAGCAGGGTCTCACTAAGTTGTGGAGGGCCTCACTAAGTAGCTGAGGCTGGCCACAAACCTACGATCCTCCTGTCTCAGCCTCCCAAGTACTGGGATTACAAGCGTGCGCCACCACGCCTGGCACACTATTTTTTTAATATAGTGAAAGTTCACATGCTTTCTATGAGAATGTCACACAAAGCCGGGTGTGGTGGCGCACGCTTGTAATCCCAG
>PVJS01045046.1:0-16402 GCA_004027185.1 Glis glis
TCCTCCTCCTCTTCCTCCTCTTCTTCTTCTTCTAGTGTGTGTGTGTGTGTGTGTGTGTGTGTGTGTGTGTGGTGTTGTGGATTAAACCCAGCAACATTCTGCACCCCCAGCCCTATTTTATTATTTTTTTCATTTTGAAACAGGGTCTCACTAAGTCGCGTAGGGCCTCACTAGATTGTTGAGGCTGTCCTTGAACCTGCGATCTTCCTGTCTCAGCCTCCCAAGAACTGGGATTACAAGTGTGCACCACCATGTCCTGCCATTTTGTTCTTCTTTATGGCTGAATAGAATTCCATTGTGTGTATATATCACTTTTTTTAACCCACTCATCTGTTGACGGATGCTTCAGTTGGTTCCATATTTGGCTGCTGTGAATTGTGCTGCATGAGATCAGCCAGTTTCAGAAAGTCAAGGGGTTGTATGTTTTCTCTCAGACGTGGAAGCTAGGGAGAGAAAAGGTAAGAAAATGGACTTCTGATAAATGAGGAGAGAGACCAGCTGAATAGTAGAAGGGAATGGGGGGAAAGGGGACTGAAGAAGGAAGCCGTTTGAGTCATGTCCTGTCCATGTATGAAAGTATCAGTACGAATCTCATTAATATGCATGGGGAGTGGGGAGCCGGTGGGATTAAATGCTGTCTGCATTTATGTTTGTATCACTTTAAACCTTACTATGATGTATAATTACAATGTACCAATAAAAGTTGGTTGATTTTTTTTTTTTTTTGCGGTACTGGGGATTGAACCCAGGGGCACTCTACCTCTGAGCTCCACCCCCAGTCCTATTTTTTTTATTCTTTATTTTGAAACAGGATCTCACTAAGTTGCAGAGGGCCTCACTAAGCTGAGGCTGGCTGCGAACCCGGATCCTCTGGTCTCAGCCTCCCAAGTACTGGGATTACAAGCATGTGCCACCATGCCCAGCTAAAAGTTTTTTTTTTTTTTAAGTTGCTGAGCTCCATTCCGATAATTCTGTTCCAGGCACATCTAGTTGGGGTCTGGTCCTTTCAATTTTAAATAAGCACTCCAGGGGAGTCTGGTGCACAGGGTCCTTGGACCACACCTAACATCCTCCGGTTTCTCAGTTTTGTTCTATCACTTGGAATTTCTAAGGGCCACAGATGGCAAGGCAGTGTGACTTTATCACAGGCTGATGGCAGGAACCACTTTGTGCAGTCAGACAGACCTGCAACGCAGGTGTACTGCCATGGCTCGGAGGGTCCAGCCTCGCTCCTCAGGGCAGCTGGAAGGGTGGGGTCTCCAGGGAGGGGAGACACTGACACCACCTTTGGGTTTTTAACAATCTGGCTGTTTGAATCACAGGATCTTTTTTTTTTTGAATGTGTCTGTAGGAAGGGAAATAAAAACAAACAAATAAATACACAGACAAGTACAGATTGTAATTAGTTAGTAGCAAAATAATTAGTGACAAAACCGCCTCCGGGCAGGCGCTGGAGCAGATCTCATCCTTCCTATGGTGAGGCGCTGACCCCACTAAGTGCTTATTATTCATCGTTTTCCAGGAGCCTCATTGATACTGTACTGCCAAGACCTCAGGGACCCGCTGTAGCTATTTCCCCACAATTTACAGGGAGAACGGAGCCCAGTTGCTGGGGAGATTAATTAACTTGTCAAACAATTAAGCAGACAGGCTGTAATCGAGGTTTCCATTTCATAATTGATTTATCACTTTGTAGCTTCTTGAGTCCCAGGGCTCAGAATGGAGGGACTGCTGTGCAGAGAAAACCTTTTTGAGAATGCCAGGAGGTTGTGGGAGTAGAGGCGGAGGCCTCTTGGTCCTGCATCTGTGGTGTGGTCCATCCTGGACCCTGACCTGTCTTCCGGCACAGTGAGAATTTCATTTCTACCTTCCGGTGATGCTGGTCAGATAGGTGTTTTCATGTCCTCAGAGCCTCACCCATCCAGTATTGTTCGGTGAAGCAATGATTCCAAGAATTGTCCACAGTGAACACATTTATAGCTCCTGGACCACCTTCCCCTGTGATGAAAGAGATCTAAGAAATGTCACACATTATTAATTCATCGCTGAGCCTGCAACTCGGGTCTTCACTGTGTGTTTAGAGGGGCCTTACAGGTCTGTTCTGGGGTGCTGAGCCTCCTGATAGCGTCGGCTGGTGACAGTGGCCTGTGGCGGAGCGCTGGAGCTGCAGTAGGCATCAGCATCATTCAGCAGCTTCTCAAACAAACAAGTCCCCAGCCCCACCACAGAGTTCTGCCGTGGGAGTTCGGGATGGGTGCTGGTATCCGCCTGTTGAACAGAACACACTCCCCAAGCGATTCGATTGCAGGTAGGTAGTTCAAAGATTTCATCTTCAGATTAGATTAGATTCCCAAACTGCATGTGTGACTTGGGGTCTTTGCCACTGGCTGTCAAAAGCAGAGGCTGGGGGACAATCACCACACATTTTATGTCTTCTGTCTATTCACCGAGCTGTTGGACAACAGCTTGGGGGTCCTGGGAGCTTGGTGCGGTTGGGTGGGATTGATCTCTATAGGGATGTTTCAGTTAGCCTGGATAAAAAAATCAAAGGCATTGGGGTGTTTCCACAAATTTATCAAAGTCAACTACTATGCTGAGCAAGAGAAGGTGGGAAGGGGGAGGGAATGGGGTGGGAATTCAGGGAGGGCTAATTGACCGATGTGTGCATGTGTACCTCTACCACCCTGAAACCCATCAGAATGTATGATTACAATGCACCAATGAAAGAAAGAAAGAAAGAAAGAAAGAAAGAAAGAAAGAAAGAAAGAAAGAAAGAAAGAAAGAGAGAAAGAGAGAAAGAGAGAAAGAGAGAAAGAGAGAAAGAGAGAAAGAAGAAAGAAAGAAAGAAAGAAAGAAAGAAAGAAAGGAAGGAAGGAAGGAAGGAAGGAAGGAAGGAAGGAAGGAAGGAAGGAAGAAAGAAAGAAAGAAAGAAAGAAAGAAAGAAAGAAAGAAAGAGAAAGAAAAGGCAACAGTTTCTTTTGTTCTTTTGGACAGATTCCTTCTAGGTGCTTCTAGATAGATTTGCAGTGTGTGTGTGTATCCACGTGTGTTCATTTTGTTTGCATTTGCATTCATTTTGCAGTTATGTAATTGCATTATTTCCTCAAATCTCATAAATTATTTTTTCAGAGAAGGCATTCATTCGGTCGACACCCTTTACACCCCATTTACCCTCATTCTCACCCCTCTCCCACCCTCTGCTCTCAGCTGTGTCCCTCCATCTCTGTCCTAAAGCAAACATGCTGTCATCAGCTCTCTGAAATCCTACAAGGGGTGCTCAATCTTATCCCTCAGGCTTCAACCTTGAGCCTGGGAACGTGGGCCTCCCGGAGGAAGCCTTCCCTACTCGCAGTCGGTATCCAGCTAAGAAGCTCAGACCACGTTCAGAGTTGGAGAGAACTACTTTCTACATCACATAAAAGGTACTTTCATTTACTTGTATGTCTTCTACATATTTTTTGGGGGGGTACTGGAGGCTCAGAGGCATTCTACCTCCGAGCTACACCCCAACCCTATATTATGTTTTATTTGAAATGAGGTCTCACTAAATTGCTGAAGGTCTTGCTAAGTTTGAGGCTGGCCTTGAAACTGTGATCCTCCTGTTTCAGCCTCCCAAGTACAGGATTATATAGGTGTGTGCTACATGCCCTGCTTACCTAAATTTTTTAAATAAACACTGTAGATGTTACAGACATTTTCTTCTCTTTCTCTCCATTGCAGCAACTATGACCTTAAAGTTGATATGCAGTTTATCTGTGTCAACCACACCTTTACAAACATTTACCTCCTCTGAATATGTATCTATAAGAAACACATGACATTGTTTTCCAAATTGTTTCTAATATATAACAACGGTGTTCCTTTCCTATTATTTGATTGCATTAATTGTTATTCTTCAACCTGCTCTTTTTTTTTCTTAAACATTATGCTTTCAAGATCTATTCTCTTTTTGCCAGGTGTAAGTCAAGTCCATCTGCTTAGCTGCTAGAGCATCCCTTCATCTGAACACGGTGTTGCCCTGTTCAGGTCCTCTGTGGTGATCACAGCTTCACGGGGGTTCACATCACCCCCATGTGCACACATGCAGGGGCTCCTCCTGGGAAAATACCTAGAGAAGAAACTGCTGAGTCTTAGGCTATGCAGATTTGGATTTCAAAATGAGCAAACATTGACAAAGTTCTCCACTCAGTTCTTGTACCAGTACACAAGGATATGAGTTAGTCTTTCCCAGATTCCAACCCAAACTTAGAATTGTCAAACTATATAACTCTCTACCAGGTCTGGTTTTAGTCCTCAACACGAGCAGAGTTGGAAGTGGATCATAAACTATTCCTTTCACGAGACATTCCCTAGGAGGATCAGGCTTAAATGAGCAACCCACAAAATGAAGGAGGGAGATGAATTTAAACATAGGCAATTCAGGTTCTCCAATGCATGTTCTAAAAATACAATAAAACCTCATTTATTGAGCTCTCCTTTAAAAAGATGTACAAATCAATGAAAAAAAATTAAAATCTATTTTTAAGGATAGCAATTTGAACCAATGGCAGATGAATATAAATTACGGTGGCTGGGTCTCAACTCTTTTCAACCCTCTGTGTTTTGTATGTAGGTGAAGCATAAATACAGCCACTGCGGCATTAGAGTAAGGTCATTTATAGAGGGTGCCTTTCTTTAATGGACACTGCTAAAATTGTAAACACTCAGTTATGCATGGCTGGACACTTTACTTTCCCTTGTAGTTTGCTTAACCAAACTCCTATTACTTTTCCCTGCACCCCCACATTATTATTCTTCCACTGAACATGCAAAGATAAACTTGAGGCTAGTTCTCATTTGAATTATTATTCTGTCTGCACTTGAGAAGCCTCTATTAATGAGGACCCGCAGAAACTGAATAATTGATGCGTGTGTATTTCCGAACTTAATTATCAGCAAAACTAATTCTCTCTTTTTACTTTGTCTTTACAGACACTGCCTTAGTGGCCGATCTGAAGGTCACACAGCCAGACTACTCATGGGAAAATTTAGAAGGTAGGACTCACCCAGTCATCCTGCCCTCCAAAACTAACGAATGATGTCCAGATGTGTATATGGGTACAAGTCCCTAGTCATTGATCTTCTTTTATAATCAAAACACTGGCTGCCACTAGGCCTATGCAAAACTGATGAAAATGAGATCTGTCTCTCCTTCAAGTGTTCACAATTTGGTAAAGATGACAGAGCACACATAAATGGCTCTAGCACTCGCTGGTAATTACTGAATAGTAAGCCAGTCGGGACACAGTTACAAAATAGCCACAGGACACTGCCCTCAAGTTTTGTGAAAATGAAATTTCTAACTTAAAACCTGCAGAAGCACTTGGTAATATGCAGAACACTGAAAGAAGGGAAAACAGTATGTCTCCATGGAACATCTGGGTTCAAATGTCAACTATCAGGTTTTTTCTCCCTTAAACCACTGGGGAATTGAGATCTAGACTCTGATGGGGCCTGACATTGAGCATGTTTAACCAGTTCCCCTGACTCAGTGGCCCTCAGTCTTACTAACATCAGCATCACCTGGGAGAGCTTGTGAAATCACAGACTGACCACCAGGCCTCAGAAGCTTCCGATTCAGAGATCTGGGATGGGGCCTGAGAATCTGCATTTCTAATAGACGTTCCCAGCTGCAGCTGATGCTGCTGATTCAGGGTCTGGACTCTGAGACCTACCCCCCTGAAAGTTTTTTTTTATGAACTTAACCTTTAAAAACTACTTACCTAAGTACTTTCTTGATTTAGATTGGATTGCCCAAAGATGAAGATATGAGAGGAACCAAACCAAACCAAACCAAATCAAACCAAACAAACAAAAACAATAGGAAATAAACTAAAAAAGATGAGGAAAATATGACAGTCTAACAAGCTTGCAAATGACAGGGAATTCTCTTGGGTTTCACTGAGGAAAGAAGACATGCTTACTTGGTTTCTAGAAGAGTTTCCATCTAATGGGAGACTTAGCTCTCCCCACAGCTCTCTGGCACATTGGTTCTGGTATGTCCTATGGCTGAATTTTTATTCAACTTGACTTTTCTTCAAGTGCTTTAAGGCAGCATCCATGTAGGTTACCTCATATCTGTCAAGTCTTCGGGGTGGTAAATTGCAGAACCAGCCAATGCACAGAGGGTCTCACCAGCTGTGACTTGCTTGGAAGCAAAATGCAACCACCTGATAGTCCTTACTGACTTGAACTCTCTCCTTGCTCTGAGTCTTGACACCCCATCCCTCTCCATGGAGCATTCTCTCCCCTCCCTGGAGTGACTTGCTGCAAAGTTTCCTGATTTCCTGCCGTTGGCTGAGCCAGCCATCACCACTTACAAAGAAACTCCGCATCTGGATGATGTGTGCTCTCTCACAAGGGTTACCTACATTTTAGCTGGAGGAGAGGCTCAAGGAGAAAGTATACTTGATTTTCATAGTAAATGAATTGAAATGAGCATTCCATGGAGCCAATTACAGCCCCCTAGAGTGAGCTGGGCTGGGCCCAGCCCTTGCAAAGTCTTCAGGTTGCTGCTATGAATTCCAGCCTGTGTTTACTGTCTTGGGAAAGCAAGCAAAGCCCAAAGAGCAAAACTGATTCCAGTGGTAGATCTAAGACCTTTTTTTTTTTTTATTTCTCTCTCATTTGAGCTACTATCAGCCATTCACTGGAATTTTTTTAAACTAAATAAAAGCTACACACTTTCATTTTTAGTGCATAAGATAAAGTGACGCTCTGCAGACCTGACCTACCACTTGCAGCGATTCACCACTGGCCGCCGTTCTCCCTGTGGACACTCTCCTTCTTAACTGAGACACACGCTGCCCTTTCAGGGGATGTTCCAATCCTTCTAAACTTCTATGACCATACTCAGCTTGCTCATAGCGTGGAAGCTCCCCTGGGACCAGAGCTCCTGCCCACATGTCTGGCTGCTGGACACACAGACAGTGCCTCTAACATATTCAAGAGGTGCCCCACGTGGAGCTGTGCAGGGAGGAGAGCCAGATGAAGGGAGGAGGCTGCTCTTCTCTTCAATCCGGGATCCTCCCTTGCTAATGAAGACATTTGCAACCCAGGGCCAACCATTCTGAGATGATTGCAAAAATCATACTGACTCTGTAAATCTTTTTTTTTTATTGGAGAAAGAAAGAACAAAAGAATAAGTGAGCAAGAGACAGGCTGAGACAAGTTACTTCCCCTTCTACCACATATTATAAACCACTGGAAAGCTGGAGCACCCATGCAGCTGTTTTTCTTCTAGGATCACAGTTGACACTTTCTTTAATGTTTCTTCTTCTGATAGGATTACTTCTTTCCAGGGGATGATCTCTCCAGGTGTCCAGTGTCCAGGACCTCCTGCAGGAAATGCTCATGTAAGATTACATTAATAGCGTCATTCCACCATGGCTATATTTTTAAGCCCATCAGAAGTAGCCAAAGATGCAAGTCACATGTCTAGAACTTCTCAGGCTTCCCACCACATCTGGACTACATCTGGACCGGGCTAGTACCAGCTCTCATACACATGCGCTATATCCACGCGAGCCCTAATTTTGACCTCGACTTTGCCCATACCTCTGAATACCTTACCCTTTTCATCAAATTTCACATTTTTCAGGTCCATGGAGGCATCTGCCCCAGCCTCCCTCTAGGTCTGTTTTCTCAGGCACTCAGCTTGGGGAGCCTCCCAGAGTCTTCCTAACATCACCAATTTCCAGGAGCAGCTCTCTTTCTCCATGTGTCTGGTAGGAAAAAATATTCTAGTAGGCAAAGACAGAAAAATGATCCGAGAAGCACACAATTAGACAGTGAGAATGGGTTGAGAGTGTAGAGGAATAGAGGGATCATAAACAGGTCTCCACTCTTCTCTGAATTCCTTTGGTCCCTCCTTAGCACAAGAACGATGTCTCTCCCACCCAGCTGGCCTGGATGCAAAGCCTGGTGGCCAATGGTGGTGTATGGTGGGCAGAAAGCCCTGAAGAGGTATAAGTCAGACCATCTCTGATTTAGGTCAGAGGCCTTTTTTGCTCCATGATCCCTGCTCACTCCCTCCTCTCACCTTTACTGCCACCCTGGGACTTTGGGGAAGGATGCCTTGAAACTGGCTCTTCAGCTTGTCTCTTGTCTTGGCCTCAAGCGGAAAATGCAAGGTTTCCGTCAATATGCCCAGCTCACCCCAGGTACGGAATGACTGTGAAATCCTGAGCTGGCTATAAAGAGTGTTTTCAGATCTGCCCTAAGCATGTCATGAAAGAGACACTTGACTGCTGCATATGTTCTTTGGGAATCTATGATGGCCATGTAGGCTAAATTCCTGAGTTGTGCTCTGTGATTTCCATGCGCTAACTTATGCAAGGGTTAGGGACCACTATTACTCCCATCTTACAGATGATGAAAGGGAGGTTCAGAACATTCGAGCACCTGTCTAAGCTTATTTAGTCTGATGTACAGCCACATCTGGGGCACAGGTGAAAGCGGGATTTGAATCCAGCTCTGGATGACTCCTAAGCTCAGCTGTTAACCATAGTCCATGCTGTGTAGACCCTTTCATCAGGTTCATCCAATACGCTGGCATTACTCATCTATCAAGCAGATATGGGGCTAGGGCCTAGAGGCATCGGGATGGAATAAGACTCTGTGCCTGTCACTGAGTCTCACAGTCTAATGAGGATACAGAAAGCCTGCTTCTTGTGTGTCCCACCAGTGCCATCGCTGTGTCATCTGTGGCTGTCCTCCTGTCCGGCAGACTCACACTTTCCAGTCCTGACCACCTTATCCTGCTCTGTCTGTCAGTTTGGTGTCATAGGCAGATGGAATACAAGAAGAGCCTGTCTATGGCGCAGGGCGATGAGAGGAAGGAGGGGACATGCCACAAAGCTGGAATCTGTCGAACAAACTATGTGACAGCAGACACGGTGAGGGCGACAGCTGGAAAATAGCAGTTAATAGCCCCTGCCCAGGCTGTGCTCGGGGAGATGGCATGCTGAGTGGCATCATAATGGCTTGTGGAAATACTGCTCTGAGCCCACTGAGGCTGTCACAGGACACCCAGTCTGGTACGTTTCTTTGTCACATTGACAAAGCCTACTCTTTTGGAAACAGAATCTGTGCTGGTGCTTGTCCAGTCGTTCGTTCAGGAGGGGGCCATGCAGAGACGATCAGCTGGAACCAACATCTACTTAGCCCTTGCTCTTGCTAATCGACACATGTCAGAAATGACTGCCAAAGACACTGTGGCTTGGGTGAGGCACACAGCAGCTATGGTCTGCACTGAAGATAATTATAAAGATAACACGGGTTAAAATAGCTAATGTTTTATTCAATATTTCGGTGAGTTTCAATTACTCCCAATTATAATTCAACGGCTTTTCTATTTAAAACAATTATTGCCCTTTGCAAGGGGCTTTGAAGCAAATAAATGGTTTGCCATTATTAGTCACTACTTCTGCCCGAGGTTCTTCTTCCTGCTCTTCCCCAATTCAGTTGCCTTTCAATTTGTGGCTAACTAGTATTAGCTTTTGGTTAACCCTTTGCCTACTCCCCCTATTAGCAGCCAAGCTAACTTATATAATGGGGGAAGAAGAAAAGTAATTCCAGTGACCCTTGAGACAATTATACTCATTAAAGATCAATGGGATCCAATTCCCAGAGGTGGACTTTACTCAGTGTATACTATATTGAACACCAGTCCCCAGTCAAGTGACAGATGCAGATCATGGGAACCTGACAGCTCTGTCAGGAGACACTTGGGCATACTTCTGTCACCCACATCCAAATCATCTTTACAATCATCTTACAATCATCTTCTGTTTAATGTATCATTTTTTCCATGCTAAGTGTTAAGTGCAAGGTAAGTTGCAAGGAATAAAGATGACCCTCATTCAGACAGAGCTGTAATTAGGAAAAAGGAGTCAATGCCTACAGAAATGTGTGCTTTTCATTAAAAAGGAAGAAGAGCTGGAAGAAACAAGTCCAAACATCAAGTGTCTAAGCGGGCTGCTGCAGCATTATTCCATAATACATTTGTTTTTTTTTTTTTTTTTGCGGTACCGGGGATTGAACCCAGGGGCGTTCTACCTCCGCACTACACCCCCAGCCCTATTTTTTTATACTTTATTTTGAAACCGGGTCTCACGAAGTTTCGGAGGGCCATAATACATTTTTATTGCATTCAACTCTTTCCCTGGAATTCAGGAATGATTGATAGTATATCTGTCCTTGAACTCGCCATGCAAACTGTGATGGATGGCTCGATTATGATCACTGAATCAACTATTGGTTAGTGATTGATTAAATAGGGGAATTATTTATAAAATTTTAATAACAGAGCTAGAGACTATTATTGGTATTGTTAAAATATAGTGCTTTTAATACTTTGAAATATCTAAGATGCACTCGTTACAATTGAATTGTAGCACCAACTTCAAAAAAATGCAATTTACTATAAAAAGTACTTTGCTAGAGACCACCTTTCTGAGTAAATTTGGGGTTATCATCCACACTTGCCCCTGGCTCCCATGTGTCCATGCGCAGTGTCCACTCCATAGTGCTGGGTGTTAGCTTTTCATGCTGACAGCTGGCACCATGAACCACTAAAGGCTATATTTTCATTTTATGTGTTCCTTGCCGACTCTCTGTTCAACAGAGTGAACAGCAAATTCTAATTGCTATAAAATTTTCATATACCTTAGAATGAAAAAAGAATGTTCCTTTATTCATTTTAGTTTGATATTGATAGCAGTGGATGGAGAGAACCCATCTGGTTGATTGATTGGCAGTAGCAAGTGAACCAATTGGGGGACCCTGGAACAAAACCTTGATTTCTGAATGGAACAACTGGATGGGGCAGAGTTGGAGAAAAATACATGGATGGATGAAAAATTCTGGTACTTTAATGTACTTGTATTAATTTTGGAGTGTCTATTTAACATCTGTACAAATGTCTAAGGTGCAGTTGGGTGTATAAACCTTGGAGCTCAGTTAGATAAGCTATATGTGTATATGTAGTTCGGAAATCTCAGGCCTTAGAGCAATGAGATGGGATTAGCTCACCATGGAACAGCCTATGCATAGGGAACAGTCAGTGACTTTGTGTTAATCTAGGAGGTACTGCAATATTAAGTGGTTGAGCCAAAGACAAACAGTAAGCAAAGTAGCCAGTGAAGAAGAAGGAAAACTAGAATAATGTGTTCTGTCCCATAGTCCAAGATAAGTGGGTGCTTCAAAAATAAGGAAGCAATCTGCTTTCCAGATGCTACAAACTGGTCCAGGAAAAATGAGAAGTGAGTTTTGAATTTTATAAGCTGGGGTGCTTGGTTCTAGTGCAGTGATTGTGAGAAAGGTTTGATTTGAATGGGTTACTAGGCAGTGAGACAGTGACCAGAGAATCTTTTCTGTGATTGGAGAAAAGACACATGGGCTATAAGATTAAAGGATCTGAAGTCAAACTTGTATTTATATGGCCTTGTTTTGGTTTAAGTTGGAGATAGTAGAGCACAAATGTTTGCTCACAGAATGCTTCATAAGAAAAGAAGAAACCGAAGATAGTATCTAATTGTATTAGCAAATTCCTTAAGAAGAAATGTATAGTTAAGAACATAAATGGAGAATTCCGGATAATAGCTGGTTAGGAAAACCATGAATTTATGGGGATCTTAGAATGTTTGAGCTGACAAGGGTATTAGAAATCATCTACTGTGATCATCCGTTTGCTGATCCATTCCTTCAAGTAATAGGTTTTGGATGTCTTCCATGTAGCAAGCATGATTGAAATAGAACCTGTGCCCTTAATACATAAGGATATCCTCTTTTTATTATAAACAAGGAAAATGAGATTCAGACAGTGAAATTTCTTGCATGAAGTCACACTTTTTGTTCAGCTAGAGTTGGAATGGAAATTCATTCCTCTCTACTGTCAATCCATTGTTCTTTTCGGTTTGCTATTCAACCACTGAACCCAGGGCCTCGCATTCTTACTTATTACATGGGTATCCAAGACAATGAGAACTGATTGAGAAAATGCTATGTTGGATTTACAAAAAAATGAATAAAACACCCACTGAGACAAATTCTTATGGGAAAGACACTATGCACACATCAAAGAATTTTCGTGAAGATTGAATGAGAAATAGAATGCAATATCTCTTGAGAACAAGATTCTGCTAAATAAGCAGAAGTACTTTCATGTATTTATATGGACATTGGAGTTGAAGCTAAATGGTTGAGATTCAACAGAGTTCATCTTAGTTTTCCTAAAACCCAAAGAGAAAAACTAAAACATTTTCTTTGTAAATATTAATAAAATAGGTATAAATGTAACCACTTGAAAGGTCAAGCAACTAAACAAAACCAGCAGGTGAAAGCATTAAAAAAAGTCATAGCATGTATATGCCAGGTTGCTTTTTGTTGGAAAAAAGCCATGGTATTTAAGGAATTGTGATTCAGGTTGTTGAGGTCCTTTTCTGAATTTCTTGCTGCTTTAGGAAATGGGCAACTATCCATCTAGCTTTCAGAATTAAGCCAATCAAATCAACCCAAATGACTGATATACCTGTCAGTCTATCTCACCTGACCACATCGGTCCAGAGACGTTCCCTCAAATTGCCGGAGCCCTTACAGACTTTTCCTTGCATACAACCTGCCCCACATTCAGCCCATGCTGCTCTAAATCCAAATGCTTGGCTCTCCAGTCTTGAAATAAATTCTGCTCTACGTTTCCCAAATTTGGCATTTGTACCTAATTTCATTTAGTTTTTGCTAAGAAATTGATCTGAGTGTTTCCCCTGAATTCAGTCAACCCGCAGAACTATGAGAGATAATACTAAAGTATTGTTTTAATCTGCAAAGATTTTTTGGGGGGTGGTTCTCAATTGGGGATGGCGTTGCTCCCTGGGGGACATTGGGAAATGTCTGGAGATATATTTGGCTATCAAACTAGGTGCAGGGCATGCTACTGTCCTCTAGTGGGTAGAGGCCAGGGACGCTGCTAAATATCTTCTAATGCAAAGGACATCCCTCTATGACACACGATTATTGGGCCCCAAATGTTAATAGGACGGTAATTAAATGAAAGTGTAATTAGATGGAATTAATTGCAAGACCTCTCAATAACTTGTAATTAATAATCACAACCACTTCCTTTTAAACTTATGCTATAATTAAAAAGATCTGTGTACCAGATTTTGAATATCCCATGCACAGTCCTGCCTCAGTTTCTTCATCACAACATAATTTATCCTCACTGAAAGTGTGCAAGTTAAAAATATTAAACTAATATTA
Source organism: Glis glis (assembly GCA_004027185.1). Taxonomy (NCBI): domain Eukaryota; kingdom Metazoa; phylum Chordata; class Mammalia; order Rodentia; family Gliridae; genus Glis; species Glis glis. The sequence continues at coordinate 13,300 of PVJS01045046.1, forward strand.
CTATTAATATTGCAGTTATTAGCATGCAGCTCTCTGGGCCCTGCCAAAGATTGATTGACTCAGATTTACTAGAGATACAATCCCAAATCTGCCCTTTAATAGGATTCTTGGGTTGAATATTGAATTGTGAACTACCCTCCCTATGTCCTTCCTATTCTGAAAGTCATTCCTGTTTACTGCCTCCCCAAACATTGTAAAGCCCTACTCAAATCTCTGTTCCACAAGAGACTTCCATGAAGTCTGTCCTCTAGCTGTAGTAAAATACTAACATATTGCATGCTGCTAATTTCTTCTCTGGCATTTAGTTACATTTTTAGGTCTATTAATCGGTATGGCTGTAAACTCCTCAAGGTCAATCATCAAATCGCGTATTACTTCCAGACTACCCAAAGGCCAAGCACAATGCCTACCATAAAGCAGTTAGAGATAGACTATATTCACTTCTTATTTTCAAGTGAATTTTATAGAACAATGTCGCATTTGTGTACTAGACCTTTCCTAGAGACACGGAAATTTCATCAAATTCAAATAGAAAGTGTTTTGCTGATGCTGATCGCATATGATCCCCACAAATGGCAATCAGCAGACTCCACAGAATGATCAAGGATAAATCAGAAAAGGCAGCTGGCCCCACAAGCAGCTCAATGAGCATTCCCTATGCCGTCCCTCAAACTCCGACCTATTTGCCAGCCAACCTTTACACCAAATACCATATGAGCTGCTGTTCACTAAGACAAGTCCCCTCCTGCCCAGGGGCTAACACTCTTCCAACAAGAGGGAAAGTATGAGAAATCCAGGAAGGTGGGAAACTCCAGGATGGCTAGTCAATTGGGATCGAGATTAGTAAAAGTGGGAAGAAAATGGTGGCAGGTAAAGTTGGAAAGAGATGGGCTGTAGCCATCCTATATAGAGTCATGTCTACCAGATCGATAAGGGAAGCTGTAGAATCTATCAATGGTTTCTACAGTGGTGATGTGACCTCAGATAGACTTCAGAAGGATTCATCTCCCATCCATATAGGATGGGTTGGAGCCCAGGATATTTAATAAGTGGCTAAAGGGGTGACATTAGCACAAATGGCAGTATAAGGACCTCCAATAACCCTCTCCTCCATTTAGACAAGGCAAACACTAGCAGAAATGATCAGTATCAACTTTTTCAGAACTTATGGCAATCTTGGGATCTTTAATCAAGAAAAAGTGGCTGAATTTCCATAAGAAGAACAAGTTTTGTGGCTTTGCTTGCTCTATTCCCATTCCCCCCTCTACTGAGTTTCAGGGTGTCCTTGAAAACCAGTAGCCTGTATTAGCAATGAAAACCAGAAGCCTGTCAACTGGAGGGGGAAGAGCAGGGGGCCACCCCTTCAAAGCCCCACTCCCAAAGAGTCATTATTTCACCCATTTGCCAGTTCCCTGGAAGACCTCATTCACAAGCTTGTCTTTATTTGACCTGACTCAGAACCTGATTGGTGCAAATGGTGTTACCCTGGGGCATTTATCGAACATTGTTAGAGGCAAATATATAACATTCTGGTTGCTTGAGGTGATGGACAACAACTGGGACAAAATAATAGGCTAACTAAAAAGCGCAAAAGGAAAATCTGGGCAATGATATGACCATAGGAGCTTTGAAAATCTCTGACATATTGTGGGGAATCTAGCAGACCATGTGCACATGTAAGGGCCGGTTCATGCTCACCACTGAGCATGTGTTCATGAAAGACCTGAGAAAACCCTGGCTAACCCAGAGGCTTTGAGCAAACAGGAAGGGAAGACAGGAGTAGAGCTGCCTGGCTGAGCAATGAAGTACACCCCAGTAGGTGCAAATACAAAGAGGCATGAGGCAAAAAATGGGGAGACTGACTAGTTTCAGATGTTTAAGGAATCTCTGTCCAGTCATTAGCTGGCCCCTAAGCTAACCAAGGTGAGATGTCAGTGACCACATATGACAAAGATTATAGAGTTTGCAGAGTTACCATGGAATAGTTATGAAACAAACAACCCCAAACCAAGAAAGCGTGCCCTATCCACAGGGGGAAAAATAATCAATAGAAACAGTCCCTGAGAACTCCCAGATGTTAGACTTACTAGACAAAGGTATTTTGAATACATTCAGAGAACAAAAAGAAACTGTGTCTAAGAACTAAAAGAAATGATATGAACAATACCATATTAAATACAGAATGTCAATAAAAAGAAATTATTTAGAAATAATGAAATAGAAATTCTGAAGACTTTGTGTGTTCAATAACAGGAACTGGACGAAAATATTGCTAAAAAAGTTCAACAGGAGACTTGACCTGGCAGAAAAAAAGAATTAGCAAACTTGAATATAGGTCAAGTGAGGTCATCCATCCAAGTTGATCTACAGATCAATGAAATCACTATAAAAGTCTCCACCGGCCCCTTTTCAATACACTGAAAGTCTGATATGTGCAAAAGTCATGTGGCAAGTTAACCAGAATGTCCGTAGCAATCTTGAGAAAGAAGAACAAAGTCGGAAGACTCACATTCCCTATTTTAAAACAAATTACAAAGCCATAGTAAACAAGAAGGTAGAGTTCTGACATAAAGATATATATTAATGGAACAGAATTGAGAGTCTGGAAATGAAACCACACCTTTGTGGCCAGTTGACTTTCAATGAGAATGCTAAAACATTTCAATGGGGGAATAACAGTTGTTTTACCCAAGATGCTGAGACAAATGGATATCCAGCTGCAAAACAATAAATCTGGAACTGTACTTCAGTCTATGTATGAACATTACTCAAAATAGATCAAAGACCAACAAGCTAAAAATAAAAACTCTTAAAGAAAACCTAGGTATATGTATCTTCATGACTGGATTAGATAGTTGCTTCTTTTTTTTTTTTTTTTTTTTGCGGTACCGGGGATTGAACGCAGGGGCGTTCTACCTCCGCGCTACGCCCCTGGCCCTATTTTTTTATGCTTTATTTTTGAAACCGGGTCTCACGAAGTTGCAGAGGGCCTCACTAGGTAGAGAGAGAGAGAGAGAGAGAGAGACAGGGAGAGGGAGAGAGAGAGAAAGAGGGAGGAGAGAGGAGAGAGGAGAGATAAATCGCACGCGCCCGCGCATGCGCG
>PVJS01045047.1:0-16428 GCA_004027185.1 Glis glis
AGAGAGAGAGAGAGAGAGAGAGAGAGAGAGAGAGAGGGAGAGAGACGGAGAGAGAGAGAGAGAGAGAGAGAGTGCGCTGAGGCTGGCTGCGAACCCGGATCCTCTGGTCTCCGCCTCCCAAAGTACTGGGATTACAAGCGTGCGCCACCACGCCTGGCCCATTTTCTGGTTTTCTTAAAAACCAAATCTGAAATTGTGTGTGTGTGTGTGTGTGTTACTTTTTGGGTAGCCATGAGGAATATTGTTCAGTAGTTGCAAAAAGTAGTAAGTAACTCAGCCTGAGATTTTGACTAGTTAAGAGAAAAAAAGGCAGGAGGAGGGAACTGGGACAAGAACAGAGGAGTTAGCAGGTGTTCCCCCAGATCTGGTGGGGTTCTTTGCCCTCCATTACTCTGCAGTCCTAAGCAGTGAGTGGATGGTCCTCCCAGATAATCTTTCTCAACCCCTACTGCACATTAAAACCACATATGAAGCTTAAAAAAATAGTCTATCCATGTGTGACCCATCTAGGGATTGCATCTTTTTTTCTCCTTTTGTCTCTGGCACTTGGCATAGTGCCTGTCGTGTAATGAAGATTAAGTAAGTGTTTGTTGAATGAATGAGGGATTGAGTGGATTAGTTCAATGCGTCGTTGCACCTGACAGTTTTGATTGAGCCACTTTTGCAGGGGGAAACATTATTTCTGCTTTTTAGAATTCGTTTTTGAAATAAAGGCTTGTATTTTTAGGGAGTTATGGAAAACATATTCTGTGGAATAGCCACTCATGCAGCTAGGCGACATAAACTGAAGCTCCTTGGTCCATCTATCCACTAATTAATGCATTCACTTCTTTATCAAGTATGCCATGCCTGCTGTGGGCCTGGCACTTCTGTTAGGCACTGCAAGCTAAGATGCTGAGGCCCTGTTCTTGTAGATAAGCTCATCACGAGCCCTGAAGGATGTACTCTAGAGCAGTGTGCTGTAGAAATCCCAGAATGCAAAAATTAGAAAGCAATGGGCTGCAATATCCTTGCTTTCCTGCTAGTTTAGAGCATCCTCATTTTTACAGTGCTCAAAGGTTACCCAGAACAGGAACATCTCTGCTCTCCAGCCTTCTAGCCAGGTGAAGTTAAGCTTGCCTGTGTCCTGAAATTGCAGGTTGACCTTGAACATGCCAGCCCCAGTCAATGCAGTAGCTGCCCAAAGGAGCAATTTGTACTTTCATGGTTGCTCACAGTCTCCAGGGTCAGCGAATGACTTCATGAGGCCCACGAGGAAAGATAGTTTCTTAGAAAAGTCCCAGCTCACATGAGCTTTATCCAATTCCCAAAACTTAGCCAAAGCTACCTAACATAGGCTAAGAGGAAGAAAACTAGAATGCATCGACAGCTACTTTTCATTTTTGCTACCTAATACAATTCTTGAACTTGGCAATATTTTCCACTTTTTGCAGATGTGAAAACCAAGGCTCGTAGATTGTAGGTCACAGGTGTCAAAATAAATTTAGTTATAGATCTGACTGGTTTTTTTTTGTGATTCATTAATTGAAGAAGCCTCTGCTTTACAAAATAGAGCGAGTGCTTCCAGTGGGCAATGGAAGAGAATGGGCGTTGTCACATGAAAATAAAGAAACATCAATAGAAATAAGCTGATTGGGTAGCATCAGGTTATTTCAAGTTATTTATTTATTGACTGTGAGGGGTAAAGCAGAGGGGCTTCCATATTATACTAAATCTGGTACACTAGAATGTCCTGTTTTTAGGGAAAAAAAAACTGGTCTGTTTGGAGAGATACCTTCTTCCTTAGCATGAGTGACTCCATTCTGGTTTGGTCAGGTCAACTGGTGCTTAGACCAAAGCAATGGCCTCCCATAAACTTTGTTTAACACAAACAACTTGCCTTGCAAGGCCACCCGGTTAGTGGGGCAGCTGGGTTTGACACCTGGGTGGCCTGACCCTAAAGTCCATTTCACCCCCTATTGAGGGAGCACATTTGTTTTCAGAGAGACCAAGAGTCTTAAAGCTGAAAGTCACTCGAACACCCTCCCGATCTAGGTTTCCGAACGCAGACAGGTTGGCCCTTACTACACATGCAAGGGGCAGGGAAATAGATTGGCCATTGAGAACAAAGATGCTGACTGCTGCTCCTCCCATCCTCTAGGGGGAGCGGCTACTTCACATCCATGTAGGATGGCGGGAGAGTTACCTTTGCCTCCCTTGGCACTGGTTAGGGGAGCTAAGAAGCCAAGATGGTGAGATGGAAGCCAAGCTGCATGGTTTGATTACGTGCAAGAGAAGGTATGGTGTGGACTTTATGCCATTGCTTTTGTTTCTAAGTGACCTTTGGGTTAACATGGTCCCTGATGTATTTTGAGAGATGCAAAGTTTGCCCTAGACTTCAGGTATTAGATGTCGGTGGTGAAGAGCAAATGGCTTTGCTGGAGAAATCATGGAGCTTTGGGGGAATTAGGTATGGACCACACACATGCTAAGCAAGTGCTCTACCACTGAGGTACACCCCCAGTACCCTAGAGATATTTTTTTTTTTTTGCAGTACCGGGGATTCAACCCCGAGGCATTCTACCTCCACGCTACACCCCCGGACCTATTTTTAATACTTTATTTTGAAACCGGGTCTCATGAAGTTGCGGAGGGCCTCACTAAGTAGAGAGCAAGAGAGAGAGAGAGAGAGAGAGAGAGAGAGAGAGAGAGAGAGAGAGAGAGAGAGAGAGAGAGAGAGAGAGAGAGAGAGAGAGAGAGAGAGAGAGAGAGACAGAGAGAGAGAGAGAGAGAGAGACAGGGAGAGAGAGAGAGAGAGAGCTGAGGCTGGCCGCGAACCCGGATCCTCTGGTCTTCGCCTCCCAAAGTACTGGGATTACAAGCGTGCGCCACCACGCCCAGCTCCCTAGAGATATTTTCAAACTTAGAAAAGGGTACATTTCATTCTCATTTCACTCAGCATTGAGAGGAGAGAAGAGACCAGACTGTGTAAGAAAGAGAAGGCAGTGGGAGCTAGAAATCGGAGCAGCCAAGTCTCTGGGGGACATTTCGGATACAAATGATGACACTGGTCAAGATATTGGACAGTTCTGTGGGGCTGAGGGTGTGCTATGCTTCCCATTATTTGAATTTCTAAGCACAGTGACATAAAGTGAGAGGCCTTGGGGATATACCGGGAACAGATGTCTTCACAGATATTTGGTTACAAACAAATTGGAGAGTCCCACTCAGATATCTTGATTCAGCTGCTCTGGAGTTATGCCCAGGAATCAGTATTATTAATTAGCTGCCCACATAATTCTGATGCTCAGCCAGGTTTGGGAACTACTGGCTTATTCTCATTTTTCACACAGGAAACTGAGGCCTGGTGGGTTTAATGCCTTGCTTAAGGCATCAACAATCTCTGTAGCAAGCCGGGCATGGTGGCTCATGCTTGTAATCCCAGTACTTGGGAGGCTGAGACAGGAGGATCTCAAGTTCATGGTCAGCCTCAGCTCCTTAGTGAGGCCTTCTGCAACTTAGTGAGATCTGCTTCAAAATAAAGAATAAAAATAGGGCTGGGGGTGTAGCTCTGACCTGGGTTCAATCCCCAGTACTCCCCCCCCACACACACACAAATCTCTGTAGCAGAGATGAGGGCATAAGCTTATCCTCTTGAACTACTACACTCTACTTCCCCCAAACACACTTGCTTCCTGTGGAAAAGACCCAGCACAGCAGCACTTTCTGGGGACAGTGGGTCTCAGAGGAGCCCTCTCTATTTCCTAAGCCCCCTTTCATCCTAAGAATGAGTGTACAGGTAAGTATTGGGGTATGCTTCAAGGACCTGCAATTCTGCATTCCCTGGGTCTCCACTGGCCGCTAGTGCCTGGGCAACCTCACAGGGATTTGCTCATATCTGCTGATCCAATGGTGAAGGGAGATGGGGAGTGCTTTTCTGCAGCGACCCACGTTTCTAGAGAAAATACTCTCTGAGATGGGCATGGTGATGCATGCCTGTAATCCCAGTACTTGAGAGGCTGAGGCCGGAGGATCGCAGGTTGGAGGACAGCTTCATCAATGTAGTGAGACTCAGCAACCTAGTGAGACCTTGTTTAAAAAAAAAAAAGTAAAAAGGGTATAGCTCAGAGGTAGAATGCCCTTGGGTTCAGTCCCCAACAACCCCCCCTTTCCCCCCAAAAAAAATCCTCTCTGGATCTACACGACCCTCAGGATCCAGTCGTCCTTTTTGTTCTTGGACAAAGAAAATTCATATGGGATAAGCACTTTTGACATTAAAATTCAGGCTGTCTAAGCAGTTGCAGGTTATAAGCATCTATTCATTCTGGGCCTTCTTTTTGTCTATTGTCTTTGCTTCACAGGCAAAATGACCTTTCAGCATTTCCAGCTGCAGCCCCGCATTGCAACAGTCTCCATGTGCACTGGTCTGGAAAAAGTACCAGATGCCAGGACAAGCTTTCTGCCCGGTCACCAGTACCCTTTTCCCTCCAATCCTCCACACAGCTGCCAGGGACTTCCTGGATGGCCCAGGAGGCCATTGCTCTTCCTAAAAACTCCCGTTGTCTCCTGCCATCTGCAGCCTACAACACTTTCCCCTTAGCCAGCCTTGGTGCCACCTCTCCCTTCAGACCTGCAGCTACCCCGATGTGGACCCTTCTCCTGCAGGCTGGGGCTGTTGGTGACTCAGTTCTGCTGCCTGAAAGACCTCCCTCTTCCGAGTAGGCACTTACTAATGCAAAACAGAGCTCAGAGCAGCACCATATTCGAGAGAAAGCCTGCACTGTGGGAGAAGAGGAAATAGAGCTAGTGGCTCATGATAGGGCCATGTTGAGTGGCCTTTACATTTTTAGGCTGAGGAAATGCATCGGACAAGAGGCTCTTTTCCCTGCGAGGTTCTTCTCATTTGCCTCTGGATTCAACTCTTAGATCCCCAGTAATTTCTGGTTTTGTGAATATCTTGATTTCATGTGTCTCTCCCCAACCAAGACCGCCAGCTGCCTGTCACCTACAAGCTGTTTTTCTTTGTATCTTCATATCCAGGAAAGCCCGACGCAGAGAAACCCGGGTCAGTGTTAGCTGAGCAAATGAACGGATGAATGAATTGCATCTATCGTAGCAGGATTATTTGTGCTGAAGGAGAGGGACATCTTGGAGAGGCGGGCTGATTTGGAGATCTGGCCTTTGCATTTAGAGACCAGCACTATATACACGGCCCTTGTTATGGGCCCAGGGCTCTGTATTTGCTTTTCCTGGACAGTCTATGCTTTCGCTCGAACATGGTGCTGCTTTAAGCTCTTTGGTCCACTAGCATTTGGGCGAAGTAAGATTAGCATGCTGAGCCTAAGGTGCTGGGAGTTCTCCATTGACTGGACTCCTTATTGCTAGACCCTCATCTTTTACAGCTTTTGGTAGTGGTTTGGTTGAAGACTGTGTAGTGTTTCATTGTCTGCATAGCCAAGAGTGCGTTTATCCCTGCTCCGACCATGGGCTTTGTGTTTCGTTAGTGAGGCCTATCATAACCAAGTCCCATAGACGGGGTGTCTCAATAACAACCATGCATTGCCTGAGAGTCCTGGAGGCTACCACGCCAAGGTCAAGGGTTGGATTCTCCTGACTTCTCTCCTTGGCTTGCAGGTGCCTGTCTTCTAGTGTCTTCAAAGGTCTCCCTCTAGCCGGGCGTGGTGGCACATGCTTGTAATCCCAGTACTTGGGAGGCTGAGACCGTGGCCAGCCTCAGCTACTTAGTGAGGCCCTCCGCAACTTAGTGAGACCCTGTTTCAAAATAAAGAATAAAAAATAGGGCTGGGGGTGTAGCTTGGAGGCAAAATGCCCCTGGGTTTAATCCCCAGTACAAAAAAAAAAAAAAAGGTCTCCCTCTGTCTATATCTCTGTCTTCATCTCCTCTTCTTATAAGAACTCCAGTCCTATTGGATTAAGGCCCACCACAATGACCTCATTTTAACTCTTTTAAGACCTTATCTCCAAACAAAGTTACATCCTCCATACCGTCAGATAAGACTTCATCCTAGGAATTTAGGAAGGATGTCATTCAGCCCACACAGACCTTGAGGCTGTTCTCACAGTTTCCGTGGTAATAAACCCCGCTGCAGTGAACATCCTTTTGTATTTCTTTGGGGGACACACGGGTGTGATAGGGTAGGTGTGCCCAGAGGTTCATTGCCTTCTTTATTGTAAAGAAATGGACTTTCTTCTGTTCCTCAGATGGTTGTGTGAACCTTTCCCTCTGTTCCAGTGTACAACATCTCTCCTTGGCCCACATTCTCATCTGTACCTGGTCTTACCAGACTATTACTTTTTGCCACTATGATCGGTGTGAGAAAAAAATGTAGAGAGAAAAATAATTCTCCTTCCTAGGCCGGCTCACAGCTTTCTGGTTCTGTTCCCTGGGAACAGCCACTCTTCTTTTTTTTTTTTGTGGTACCGGGGATTGAACCCAGGGGCATTCTACCTCTGCACTACACCCCCGGCCCTATTTTTTATACTTTATTTTGAAACTGGGTCTCATGAAGTTGCGGAGGGCCTCACTAAGTAGAGAGAGAGAGAGACAGGGAGAGAGAGAGAGCGAGAGAGCTGAGGCTGGCCACGAACCCAGTCTCCACCTCCCAAAGTACTGGGATTACAAGCGTGCGCCACCACACCCGGCACCACTCTTATCTTCTTATAGAGCCTGTCTGAGAAAGCATTTTTCCATATTACAACAGAAACTTCCTAAAATTGTTTTTGATGGCTGCATAATATTCTGTGAATGAAAGGAATGAATATACCAGAGATTTTGAAAAAATATTCACCTAATTGTTGGGCACTTGCTTGCTGGTTCATTTGCAAAAAACAATACTACTCCTTCTAGAAATTTTTGAAAATAGATAGAGTAAGGCGCCCATCATCTTAGCACCGGTTGGCATTTTATTGTATTTCTAGTTTTGGTTTCGTAGCTTTGTCTCTCTCTTTTTTTTTTTTTTTTGGTTTCTAGTTGTTCTTTTGTGTAGGCGTTTATTTTTACAAAAGCCTAATACTTCCTGTAGAGTTTGGAATTTTAATTTTTCATCTAACGTTACAGCGTAAGCACATCTCACACCACAGGATCTTCCATCCCTTTCCCTCTGCTCCAGTGAGAGTGTTGAGGAATGAAAGCAAGGGACCTTTACATGAGAGCTGGCTTGAACATTGTCTAGCAAGTTATTTAATTTTTCAAAGGCAAATCAACTGTAAACCTAGCTCTTTAAACTATCATTAGTAAGAAATTACTTTGACATATGTTTTTAATTCATCACCACATGGAGACTGAAGCATGCTTCTCTGAACTACTTAACCATCTGTGGGGTAAGGGACAATTTATTTACCCCTTCAGTGAGTAGGATGTTTTTGTACAGGAAATATAGACCGTTAAGGCAAGACAACTCTTTTGGTCTATATTTTTTATTAATTTCCTCAAAACCTACCAAGCTGCTAAAAGAGGGTGCTTCCTTCTTTCCCAGGTTTAGCGAACTTAAATCTCCATTAATGAAAATTATTTATCAGCAATTTCAATAAAAAGGAAAATGAATCTCAGGGAACACTAATAAAATACATCAGGCCCCAAACTTTCTTCAACAGTCCACAAATGTACTTTGTACAAGTAGATTTCATATGAATAAAGTATTTAAAAGAAATTTAAGGTTTGTCAGTGCTAAATATAGCTTCAGTTGAAACAATGAGCCTGGTTAATGTAATTTTGGTATTTGATCTCATTTAAAAACTTGGAGTAATGATTTGCAAACTGGATTCTAATGGTATTTTTTTCCCCTTTGATACCAGTAAGCACAGGACAGCCCTAAACTGAAGAGTTAAAGGCACACAGACATAAATTCACGGCAGTCATTTTTTTTTTTTTTTACAGTACTGGGGATTGAACCCAGGGGCATTCTACCTCTGAGCTATCCCCTCAGACCTATTTTTTATTCTTTATTTTGAAACAGGGTCTCACTAAGTTGCGGAGGGCCTCACTAAGTAGCTGAGGCTGGCTGCGAACCTGCGATCCTCCTGTCTCAGCCTCCCAAGTACTGGGATTACAAGTGTGAGCCATCATGCTTGGTTTACACAGCAGCCATTTGAACTGCAGTCCTAGTAAGGAAAGTATGAGACCGATATTTCAAGAAGAAAGCACAATTTAAAACCTCAGTGTGCTGCCTTTGGGGTGTTGCTGAATCACTATTTTCTGTGAATCTGAAGCAGGGAACACGGTAGAATTACAAGAAAGTGCTGAAGGAAGTTTTGCAGAGTGAGGAGGGTCAGGGAGTTGGGACCAGTGTCAGGTCTGTATTTGGGCTATTTTTTTGCTGTTTGTTTTAGTTTGTTTTGTTTTTGAAACAGGTCCTTGCTCTGTTGCCCTAGCTGGACTTTCAACTCCTGGACTCTGGCATCCTCCTGCCTCAGCCTCCCAGAGCAGTTGGGATGACAGGTGCACTCCTGGGTTGGGGTCCTGCCTTTGTTTTTGCTGAATAGGCCTGGGGCACAGGTAAGTGACTCCTTTGGTTGATGTTTCCCAGCTTTCGAGCGTGCAGGGTCTCAGTCTTATTCAAAGCCTGTCCTTCACAGTATCTCTTGAGGTAGGTTTGAGAGAGGACAAGGGAGCAGTCCCAAAGCACAGGAGAAATAACTGAACCTCTCTCATATCTCTGTACAAATGATCTAACATTCTGGACTTCAATGTCATTTTTCTGCAGTGGTATGAAGTAGTGACATCTTGTGGCCATTTAAGGTAATTTCAGGTGGCTCTTCCAAGTTGACCGACCTAGTCAAACATTCATTTGTTCCTTCATTCATTCGTTCATATTGCACCTTGAATACCTGGAAGCGGCCACTTTAACCTCTCTTCTATTTCTTTTGAAAAGTAAATGCTAGTCTGTCATAGTAATGATAATTTTTTTTTTGTGTGTGTGGGGGTACTGGGGATTGAACCCAGGGGCATTCTACCTCCAAGCTACACCCCTGGCACTTTCATTTTTTTGTTTTTTAAACAGGGTCTTGCTAGATTGTTGAGAATATTGCTATGTTGTTGAGGCTGTCCTCGAACGTGCGATCCTCCTGTCCTAGTCTCCCAAGTACTGGCATTAAGGCGTGCACCACCACACGTGGCAAGATCAGATTTTTTTTTCTTTTTTGCAGTACTGGGGATTGAATCCAGGGGCATTCTACCTCCAAGCTACACCCCCAGCCCTATTTTTTTATTATTTATTTTGAAACAGGGTCTCACTAAGTTGCGGAGGGCCTCACTAAGTAGCTGAGGCTGGCCACAAACCTGTAATCCTCCTGTCTCAGTCTTCCAAGTACTGGGATTACAAGCGTGCGCCACCATGCCTGGCTTAAGATCAGATTTTAATGACTGTTTCTATAGGGTCAAATACTAAATTGGTTCCCCACCCTACTCTGCTCTTTCCTTACTTCAGAAACAAGCAAAACCAAGATGGTGTGTGGACTCAGGAGCAGAGGTATTAGAGGCAAATAGCTCTGTTTTTTTTTTTTTTTCAGTACTGGGGATTGAACCCAGGGGCATTCTACCTCCGAGCTACACCCCCAGCCCTATTTTTTATTCTTTATTTTGAAACAGGGTCTCATTGAGTTGCAGAGGGCCTCACTAAGTAGCTGAGGCTGGCCACGAACCCCGGATCCTCCGGTCTTGGCCTCCCAAGTACTGGGATTACAAGCATGTGCCACCACACCTAGCTATAACTCTGTGTAACGCATGTTTCTGCTCCTCGTTTGCTGTGTGACTGTGGAGAAAGTGAGCAACCTTTTCCTGTTGGGCAGAATAATAGCAATTATTGTGAGGGTTCAATGAGTTAAGATATAATGTGAATTATTGAGCCGATAGATTTCTGCAGAGATGAAATAATCAAGTCATTGTGATATGGGGCCATGTAAAATAAATCCTTTGGATATCAATTTTCTCATCTGTAAAAGGTAGGTATTAAATAAGCTGGCTGGCAAAGTTGCTTCTGCTCTAACATCCTGTAATTCGTTGTTTTCTTTTTTTGCAGTACTGGGGATTGAACTCTGGGGCATTCTACCTCCAAGCTTTACCCCCAGCCCTATTTTATTCTTTATTTTGAAACAGGGTCTCTCTAAGTTGTGAACAGAGGGCCTCACTAGGTAGCTGAGGCTGGCCGCGAACTCGGATCCTCCGGTCTCAGCCTCCCAAGTACTGGGATTACAAGCATGCGCCACCACACCCGGCTTAATTTGTTGTTTTCTTGCGCACTCTGAGCCTTCATTTCTAGGAGTGAGCTCCCCACTTGTGGTTGTTAGTGTGAGATAACTTAGTTCTGGGCCTATAACTTTGTGGTAAGCTTTTGTTTCCTGGGTAATAAATACTGAGTGGCCACTTCCTTAAGGAAACTATTGACATTTCATATGTTATGTTTCTTTAGTGACATTTCAGTTTTATGGCTGGGGCAGTGAGATAAGTTTCTGAATTTGGAAAGAAACAGATTAACATTCTGGCAAATATTTAAGTTTTCACTGTGTGTCGTCCAGTAGGCATAATCAATAAATTCCTTGTTCCCACATGGAAGTACAACATGGGCACTAGTCTCTCTCTCTCTCTCTTTTTTTTTTTTTTTGGCGGTACCGGGGATTGAACCCAGGGGCGTTCTACCTCTGGGCTACACCCCCAGCCCCATTTTTTTACTCTTTATTTTGAAACAGGGTCTCACTAAGTTGCGGAGGGCCTCACTAAGTATCTGAGGCTGGCCGGGAACCCGGATCCTCCTGTCTCAGCCTCCCAAGTACTGGGATTACAAGCGTGCGCCACCACGCCCGGCTGGGCACTAGTCTCTTCTGGTGCAGGATTACCAGGCAGGAAAATGCCATCATTAACTTTTATGCCTAGGTCTCCCTTCCTAACTCATTTTTTTTTTTTTTTGCGGTACCGGGGATTGAACCCAGGGGCGTTCTACCTCTGCGCTACACCCCCGGCCCTATTTTTTATACTTTATTTTGAAACCGGGTCTCACGAAGTTGCGGAGGGCCTCACTAAGTAGGGAGAGAGAGATAGAGAGAGAGCTGAGGCTGGCCGCGAACCTGGATTTTCCAGTCTCCGCCTCCCAAAGTACTGGGATTATAAGTGTGCGCCACCACACCCGGCGCCCTAACTCATTGGTTTCTCAGCAAAACAGAGGACTTGGATAAAACTCACAAAGCTGTGTTTATGCCTTACTTTCATAGGGGAAAAAATTAGAAAGCAACATCTCTTTTAGGCAAATCCATGCTTCTTTTTTTCCCTCATGATTAGCTTTCCAGACATTACAAGAATAGTTTCAGTCCCTTATGAAAAGAGCGACATTCCACCTTGTCCCTTGTTTTATTTGTAATTCAGTTTTCAAAGCCCTTTCACATACATTCTCTCCATTGTTTCCCAAACCAACAACCTGAAAGTAGTGAAACCAGGTGTTATATCCCCTTTTTAAATTAGGAAGCTGATGCCTGAAAAAGTTGAGTTACTTTCCCATGCACACACTTTTTTTTTTTTTTTTTTTTTTTGCAGTACCGGGGATTGAACGCAGGGGCGTTCTACCTCCGCGCTACGCCCCTGGCCCTATTTTTTTTTTTTGTACTTTATTTTGAAACCGGGTCTCACGAAGTTGTGGAGGGCCTCACTAAGTAGCTGAGGCTGGCCACGAACCCGTATCCTCCGGTCTCAGCCTCCCACGTACTAGGATTACAAGCGTGCTCCACCATGCCCAGCAATCTAATACTTTTTAAACAAGTGACAAATGGTAGGTTTATCCATATAAAGTGGCCAAGTTGATGCCACTAATAATAAAACAGATGGTAATATGGAGTTAAAACCATGTTTAAAGCTTATCACCCTTAATTTATATACTAGAAAGGACAAACTGAAAATAAATGAGCTAATCATAAAAAAGTAGAAAGAAGGAAATAATAAAGGTAAGAAGAAAAAATGAATGAGGTAGAAAAAATCAATAAAAAGGGTCAATAAAGCTGAAATTTGGTTCTTGAAAAGGAGTAATAGAATTAATAAATTCCTGGATAGACATAGTAAAGAAAAACAGGTATAAAACACAAATAATTATTAGCAGGAATAAAAAAGAAAACGATGATATAGATCCTGCTGTGGAGATGTAAAATATTATAAGAATATCATGAGAAGCTTTAGATTCTAAATTTGATAAGTTAGATGAGATCGACCCATTCCTCAAAAAACCGAAACTGACAGAAGAAATAGAAAAATCAGAATAATCTTATAACTATTAAATAATATCTATATTTAACAACCTTCCCCATAAGGAAAACTTTAATCTCAGAAATCTCACTGGTCAATTCTTCATAACACTTAAGAAAGAATTAATTCTAGCTGGGCCTAGTGTCACACACTTATAACTCCATTACTTGGGAGGCTGAGACTGTAGGATCTTAAGTTTGAGGCAACTTAGTGAGACCCTGTTTCAAAATTTAAAATAAAAAGGGTGGGTAGGTTGGGATGTTGCTTGATGGCAGAGTGCCCCTAGGTTCAATCCCTAGTACTGAAAAATAAAAAATAAAAAGAATTTATACTAACCTTTTGCAACCCTTTTTCAAAGAAAGGAAAGAAAAAAGAGATAATCTATAAATGCTTGGACAAAATTGATATCAAAATATGAAAAAAATTATAAGAAAAACTACTAAAAACCCCTAAACAAAATATTAACAAAGTGAATTAAGCAATATGTAAAAAGAATAATAAATCTTGCTCATATTGATTTATCATCAGAATGCCAGTTTGGTCTAGTATTCAAAAAGTAATCAGTGTGATTAACATGTTTACAGAATAAAGGAGAAAACGTATGATTTTTCTCTTTCTTCCTTTCTTTTTCTTTCATTTCCTTCTCTTCTCTTCTCTTCTCTTCTCTTCTCTTCTCTTCTCTTCTCTTCTCTTCTCTTCTCTCTCTTCTCTTCTCTTCTCTTCTCTTCTCTCCTCTCCTTTTCTCCTCTTCTCCTCTTCTCCTCTTCTCCTCTTCTCCTCTCCTCCTCTCCTCCTCTCCTCCTCTCCTCCTTTCCTCCTCTCCTCTTCTCCTCTCTCCTCACTCCTCTCTCCTCTTTTCTTTCTTTCTGCAGTGCTGGGGATCAAAACCAGGGTCTTGTGCATGCTAGGCAAGTGCTCTACCACTGAACTTTACCTCCCTACCCCATAGATTCATAAAAAGAAATTGGAAACATTTAATATCTACTCATCATGTTAACAAAGCCTCTTCAAATTAGTAATTAAAAGAAGTTTTCTAGCCTGGCATGGTGGCACACACCTGTAACTGTAATCCCAGTACTCGGGAGACTGAGACAGGAGGATTGCAGGTTTGAGGACAGTCTCAGCAACTTAGCGAGACCCTGTTTCAAAACAAAAATAAAAAGGGCTGGGAGTGTAACTCAGAGGTAGAATGCCTCTGGGTTCAATCCCCAGTACCGCAAAAAAAAAAAAAAAAGAAAGAAAGAAAAAAAAGAAGAAGCTTTCTTTATCTAATAAACACAAAAAAGTATAGCACCCAAGATACTTGATAATGGAATGTTGAAGGATTTTCCCCTTGAAATAGGACAAGGAAAACGTGTATTGGAGCTCCTAGAAATGCAATAAAGCAAGAAAAAGAATAAAAGATGCATGGGTTGGTGTACCTGTCAGCATTCTTGCAGCTATAATCTAATGATTGACCACATAACTTAGAGGAAAGATTTATTTTCTTGTGGTTTCGGGCTCAACCCATGTGAGGCTGGGGATGGAGGATCTCAGAGCATGGTGGCGGGAGGTAGAGGGAGAGCACATGGGCTGTGCTCTTTACATCATAGAGGCCAGAAGCAAGAGAGAGAGAGCAGTGGGAGGAGGAGCCATATATAATCTCCAAGACTGCACCCCCAGGGGGCACCTCTTCCAGCCACACCCTACAGGCCTACTGGGTACCATCCAGGTAAATCCATTACAATGGATCTATCCACTTCTGGGATTACAACCCTGATGACTCAATTACATCAGATCTAAACGTTAATAAGTCAGCTGTTTAGGGGACATTTTATATCTAACTATAACAGCTGAGAAGGAAGAAACAAACCTTTTATTAAATGCAGAAGTTATATACATAGAAAGTCCTGAAGAAAATATGTACAGATAAATTATTAGAATTAAGTGATCTTAGGTAACTCTTGAAATACAAGGTCTATATACACATGTTCTGTATCCTTTAGTTGTTTCTTCTTTATGGCAATGTGGTTTCTTATCCCAGAGGTAGAAGAAAGGGAGGCAACCAACAACTGACTCCTGTAACTGTGAAAACGTGATGTGGGACTTCACTTAGGTGAGGGACAGGGAACAATTCCTGTGGAGGTGACATCTGCACTGAGCCCGAATTAGCTAAGCGAAGTGGAAATGGAAGTACAGTCCAGGCAGAAGGAACTGCCTGTGTGAAAGTCCTAATTAAATAGGGAAGGTGTCGAGGGCGTTAGTATGGAACTGATGGCAGCCACTGTCTTATTCTAAAGTCAAGAGTAAGGGGGAAAGCAGCTCACACTGAGGCTGCTAACAGAAGCAAGAACCAGACCGTTCAAGGCCTTTGGCCAAGTTAAGAATTTCAGTGTCTAATTACAGTGCACCAATAAATGAACATAAAAAGTTAAAAAAAAAGAATTTCAGTGTCTACTTTAAGAGCATGAGAAGTCATTAAAAGGGTCAAGGTGTTGTGTGGTCCTGAAGGGCATGGGACCCAGGGTGAGACTCCAGGAGGGACCTGGCTCACTAAATCGTGATCTCTCTGAGAGCAGGGACCATGAATTATTTCTTTCCCATGATGTCTGGAACAGAGATTCCTATAATCAATGTGCGTTGTCTGGCTTGTCTATAAGTAACCAATTCAGTTTCTGAAAAATGGAACATGTGTATCACTTTTGTTGTTCTTTCCTGAGGTTTTGGTGGACTCCCGTTCCTGGGGAGACCACATGGTCTCTCTTTTGGTTCTCAGGCTCTATGAGTGAAGAATTCATTCTTTCCTAAGCCCTTCACCCATCCTTTATTTGTTTTGTTTAAATGGGTTTGAAATTGATATGTTACCTGGAATCAATAGAAACTGCACTTTATAAAGGATCCTGCAGGATCCTTTATAATGGGCATATGCCATTGCTACTATTTATTTATTTTATTTATTTATTTGTTATTTATTTATTTATTTTTATTTTTGGCAGTACCGGGTATTGAACCCAGGGGCATTCTACCTATGAGCTACACCCCCAGACCTATTTTTTATTCTTTAGTTTGAAACAGGGTCTCATGAAGTTGTGGAGGGCCTCACTAAGTAGCTGAGGCTGGCCGCCAACCTGGATCCTCTGGTCTCAAGTACTGGGATTACAAGCGTGTGCCACCACACCCGGCTTGAAAACATTTTAAAAAGCAATAAATAAGTTATTCTTGTGCGGCTGGCAAAAAGCACTTTCACATCTTCTTGGTTCTCATGCAGTTACAGGGCTGTCAGAAACACTGGTGCAGGATGGAATTAAAGTTATGAGACTGGGAATCAGATACTGCTCTGCCATTTCTGGGTGGTGTGCCCTTGAACATGTGTCTTCGTTTTTTTATGTCTTACTTTCCTCATTTTTATTATGGGATAATAATAGTAATTATCTCAAAGGGATGTGTTAGAGACGAAAGGAAAGTGCATATAAAACAGCTGTCATATGGGAGGCACTCGATAAATGTTATTAGTAAATGCATTCAATTTAAGGTAATAGACTTAAGAACATGTAGTTAAGCCCATCTCTGAGGATAATTAATGGTACCAAAAGCAACTAACCTTTATTGAGTGCTTACTATGTGACTACAACTCTACTAAGAACTCAAACTAGGTCATTGCACTTAATTCCCACACTCTATAAGATCAAATCAACAACCTGGATGATAAATGCCTTCAAGTGTCAATTCTAAAATTTGATAAGATTTTTTTTCCCTGATTGACCCACTGGAAGATAGTAGGCAGAGTGATGGTTAGCCCAAAGATTCCCACATCCTAATCCTTAGAATGTATATTGGATATATACATTCCATACATTGGATATATACCCAGTAGTGAGATAGTTAGATCATATGGTAGTTCTATTTTTAAATTTTTGAGCAATCTCCATATTCTTTTTCATAATAGATGTGCTAATTTACCTTCCCACCAACAGCGTCCATGACTTTGATTTTTTCCACATCCTTGCCAATATTTGTTATCATTCTTTTTGGTATTAGCCATTCTGATGGGTGTGAGGTGACATCTCATTGTATTTTTAATTTGCATTTCGCTGATGGTTAGTGATGTTGAAAATGTTTTCATTTGCTTCTTGGCCATTTGTATGTGTTCCTCTAAGAAATGTATACTCAAGTCATTTTTCCTTCCTTCTTTCCTTCCTTCCTTCCTTCCTTCCTTCCTTCCTTCCTTC
>PVJS01045048.1:0-16400 GCA_004027185.1 Glis glis
ATAAGGAATAAAATCATTCTGGGGATGTAGCTCGGAGATAGAATGCCTCTGGGTTCAATTCCCAGTACCACAAAAAAAAAAAAAAATCCCCATTACTAAAAAAAAAAAACCCCAAGAGCCGTGTGTGGTGGTGCATACTTGTAGTCCTAGTACTTGGGAGGCTGAGACAAGAGGATCGCAGGTTCATGGCCAGCCTCAGCTACTTAGTAAGGCCCTCTGCAACTTCATGAGATCCTTTTTCAAAATAAGGAATAAAAAAAAAAAATAGGGCTGAGAGTATAGCTCGGAGGTAGAATGCCCCAGGGTTCAATCCCCAGTACCACGCACACAAGAAAAAAAAAAAAGCATTCATCCCTTCATTCCACACATATTTATTGAACAGCTACTGAGTGCAGGCACTGTTCTAGGCTCTGGACAGACATACTCCAGAAGGGGGAGACAAAAAATAAAGGCATATGTAAACTATAGAAGATGTCAGCTGGACATGGTGGCACATGCCTGTAATCCCAGTACTTGGGAGGCTGAGACAGGAGGATCACAGGTTTGCAGCCAGCCTCAGCTACTTAGGCCCTCTGCAACTTAGCGAGACCCTGTTTCAAAATGAAGAATAAAATAGGGCTGGGGATGTAGCTCAGAGGTAGAATGCCCCTGGATTCAATCCCCAGTACCACACACACACACAAATATCAAATGGTGATCCATTCTCTGTAAGAAAATAAAGAAGGCCCCGAAGGGAAATTAGGATTGGGGGAATTGGTATCAACAATGCAAAGTAGATTGGGCAGGGGACTCACGTTGAAAAGATTACGTTTCAGTAAAGAACAGGAGTTGAGAACAAATATCTAGGGGAGAACATTCCAGGCCAAGAGAACTGCAGGTGCAGAAGCCGTGCGGAGTGACTGTGCCTAGTGTGTTTGATGGCCAACAAGAGAGGCCATGAGACTGAAGCAGAATAAAGGGGAGAATGATAAGAGATAGGGTTACAGTGATGACGGGATCAGATGGGGTAAGGACTTATAAACCAGAATAAGCCCTTGATTTTTGCTTAGAATGAGTGGAAAGCCATGGGGAGAAGGGGTAAGTAAGGGAGTGACAGGATTTGACTTCAGTCTTGGCTGAATCACACTGCGGCTGCAGTGAGAACAAGACAGGAAGGCAAAGGGGGAAGAGATCACTTTACAACTTTCTCCTCTCCACAGGGGAGCTGTGACCCCCACCTGATGCCCTCCCCTGCCCCTATGGCCCCGCCCATGTCTGGCCGTGCGGTGCCATCTTCTGTCACCAGCCCATCACCCTTTGGACGGGCTCAGCGTGTCCCCTCCCCTGCTGTCCCTGCTCTGGTTTGTATCGGTGGCTCCTGGGGCTGGGCAAAAGCAGAGCAGTCTGGCTGGAGGTCCTGCTAGGTCTAGGTTTTGTTCTTGCTTAGCCACCCCATCTCTCCCCAGACCTCATCATACTCATTGTTGCGGTGTCTCGCCATTCGACCCAAAACCCAATTTACACCCATCCCATCAGCCCCCCGAGTTCAGCAGGTAAGGAGAGGCAGCTGGTATGGGCTGCTGCTAGGGGCGGGAAGGAGGTGCTTGGACACTGGGAGAGTTAAGACAGAGGCAAGGGGAGACAGTCCCATCTATGGGTACTGAGCCCTGCTGACATCTCATTCTGACGCAGGCCCGATGGTTGCGTGGCCTCTCCCCTCAGTCCTGCCCTGAAGAGCCGGCGCTGCCCTGGGTAAGTATCGGGGGGCTTTCCATGCGAGGTCCCTCTCGCTGTCCCGTTGGCCTGGCAGTTGGCGTCAGACGTGCTGTCTGGAGAAGCTGCCCACCTCTCCACTGCTCCCTGCTTCCGTGTCCCTCCTGGTCTCAGCCCAGGGCCTCTCATTAGGGGCTTTGACCCCTTCCTCATGAGGGTGAGACTCAGACTGGTCTTCCTGCCCCAGCCTGGCTTCCTCACCTGCCTCCTTTCCACCTGTCTGGCAGGAGCAGATTGCAGTACGGTTGTTTGACCAGGACAGTGGTGTGAGGTTGCAGGAGGGGCCTGGGAAACCGCCTGTGATGAGTCCTTCTGGACTCCACCCCGATAGAACCCTCAACCTCCAGGAGCTAAAGATGCAGGTGGGCCTGTGCACGCCAGCTTTGATGTCTGCTGGGCAGCCACAGGGCTGGGGAAGGGGAAGCAGGGAGGTGGGGTATGCGCAGAGGACCGTGTGGATGGACTGTGAACCCACATTTTGATGTCACACTGGGCCATCTCTCCCAACACAGCGCATTAGTATCCTTCAGCAGCTGTTGCAACAGGAGATAGAAGGGCTGGCAGCGGGCAAGTACGCCTCCCTTAATGGAGCCTCCTCTCTGGATATGGTTGAACTTCAGCCCCCGCTGGATGAGATTTCTAGAACTCCGAATTTCTCAGAGCATAATTTTGGGACTTCCCAGCTTCCTGGACTATCGCAACACTCTGGGCTGCCAGAGCTCTGCCTTCCAGAGGAGTGTGGGGGACCACAGCCCTGCCCTGAGGCAGAGCCTAAGCTGGCACAGCCCTGCCCACCAGCGGAGCCAGGGCCCCCAGAGTCTAGCTGTAAGGCTGAGCCAGAGAAACCAGAGCCCTGCTCCCTGGAACAGCCTCAGGTTCCAGAGCTGTGCCCGCCAGCAGAGCCTAGACCCCTTCAGACCGGCCTCCAAGGGCAGGCTGGACCCCCAGAGGCCTGCTCCCCGGAACAGCCTCAGGTTCCAGAGCCGTGCCCGCCAGCAGAGCCTGGACCCCTTCAGCCCGGCCTCCAGGGGCCGGCTGGACCCCCAGAGGCCTGCTCCCCGGAACAGCCTCAGGTTACAGAGCCGTGCCCGCCAGCAGAGCCTGGACCCCTTCAGCCCGGCCTCCAAGGGCAGGCTGGACCCCCAGAGGCCTGCCCTAGGGTAGAGCTGGGAGCATCAGAGGCCTACTCTCTGGAACCTAGCAGCCCAGAGTTCAGCCCAGGGCCCTGCTGTGGTCAGGGGGCACCGGCAACCAGCAGCCTGACCTTCTCTTCCCAACGCCCACTTTGTGCCAGCCTCCCTGTCTGCTCACTTCAGTCTCTGAGGCCCCCGACAGGCCAGGCAGGTAAGGAGTCGGCTGGGCAGGGGGTGAGCAAAGGAGGTCCTCGTTTGTCTCTGGAGCAGGCCCTGCCCACACCAGGCTGTGCTCATGATGCTAATGCTATGCTTTCTTTCCTCTGCCTCCCACCTGTCCCAGCCTGGCTCCCTCAAGAAGAGGGGAGAAGCTGCCCCTCTGCCCTGTGCCCTTAACTGGCTTGGCCCTTGTGGGAGGGGAAAGAGCAGTGCATGGTAGGGGTATAGGACTCCAGAGCTCCTCAGAAACTCTCCCTGACCCTCAGGCCCCAGCAGTCTGGCCCCTCGCACACTGGCCCTGAGGCAGCGCCTCAAAGCATGTCTCAGCGCCATCCACTACTCCCATGAGGCCCGCCTAGACGACGAATGTGCCTTCTACACCAGCCGAGTCCCTCCCCCAGGGCCCACCCGTGTCTGCACCAACCCTGTGGCCACGTTGCTTGAATGGCAGGACGCCCTGGTGAGCCTCCAGTCCCCGGCCAGGCCGCGTCTACACAGCAAGCCTGTGGAAAGTGAGGGGCAACTCAGGAGCTGGCAATGGGCACATGACAAGGTCTCTCTCTCTCTCTCCAGTGTTTCATTCCAGTTGATTCTGTGGCCTCTCAGCGCTCTCCATCATGAGGTTCTAGCCTCCACCCACTCCTGTCCTGCTGAGCTCGCCCTTACCCCTTTAACCCTTATTTATTGTTGGTCGGCCCATGGGATTGGGAGCCAACATTCTTTTATCCTTTAATAAAGTTTCTAAAGCTGGGCGTGGTGGTGCATGCCTGTAAGCCTACGACTTTGGGAAGCTGAGACAGGAGGATCACACAAGTTCAAGGCTAGCCTCAACAACTTAGTAAGACTCTCAGCAACCTAGTGAGACCCTGTGTCAAGACAAAACAAAAGGCTGGAGGAGTATCTTGGAGGCAGAATTCCCCTGGGTTCAATCCCCAGTACCACAAAAAATAAAAATAGTTTCTAAAGTGTCCAAATGTCTAGCTAATGAGTTTTAAGTGTCCAAATTGAGCAACCACTGCTGCTGTTCCCCAGTTGCCCACACGGTGGCAGTGTGTTCCATCTTAAAGCACCCTGGGCTCTCAGGATGTCCCAGGCTCGCTCAGTAGCTGTCTTGCAGGGAGGGAGCTTTCCCACTCGCGCCCAGCCCACCCCTCAGCAAGCTTTGGGTGTGTTGGCAGTTGTGGAACCTGCCCTTTTCCCTGAGCCTTGAGATCAGTCCCACTTCTAGGAGCCATCAGCTATCCTCTCATTTTGTAGTGTTCCTCTTTGGCTCTCGTGGTGGCATCCACCTACAGTCCTGGTTACTCTGGAGGCTGAGGCAGGAGGATTGCTTGAGCCCAGGAATTCAAGGGCAGCTTGGGCAACATAGTGAGACCCTTTCTCAAAACAAAAGCAACTTTCTCTGCACTCACTAGGCAGAAGGGCGGAAATACCAACTCAGACCTTTGGACTCCTCCTTGGCCTACAGAGGGGGGGGCCCAGAGCTCTCCTGGAGCTGATCTCCCCCTCTTCCCCACAGCAGAGTAAAAGCCTGGACTGCCCGCCTTACCTTCTCCCCCACAGATATTCTTGCCAGGAATAACTCCGCCTTTGCCTCTGGCAGAGATTGACAGGCAGGGTGGGAGTTCTTTTGGGGGGGTCAGGAAAAGGGCCTTCCCCCCCACTCTGCACCAAGTTAAGTGGCCACACACAATCCCTCAACCTCACTTTATTGGAAGGGGCAACAGCAGCTGTGGCCCCAGGGCTTAGCCCAGAGAGGGTGGGATGGGGACTGTACAGGATGCGTTTTAAATGTTAGGGAAGAATTCACTGGCTCCTCCAGTTCACAGGAAGGCTGCCTAGGCCAGAGCCTGAAGGCTGAAAATGGAGATGAAGGAGGAGATGGAGAGGGAATTGTCATTGCAGAGGACCAGTCCCGACCCAGTCCTAGAGGCCCAGCCCCTATGCCATTGTAGCATCTCCTCTCACCTAGAGGGCTCCTTCTGTTCTTCCCTCCCAGGCTGCCAGGGCTTCTCTTCCGTTTTCTGGGTTTCTGAGCTCCTGCTAGTGAGGCTGTCCCCCAGTTCCGCTGGAGGAGAAGGCCACGACCTCCACCCCCCTCAGTCTGGCTTTCACTGGTGCGTGCCTGGATGAGGGTGGTCCTCTCCTAACCCTCTGCCTCTCCACCGCCCGGGCCTCTCCTCTCCCAGCCACTGGTACCCTCGAGCTTCTAGAGTCGCCTATTTAGGCGCCTCGCGACGCTGGAGGGTCTGCAGGCCAGGCGTTCAAAGAATACGGTGGGGCCTTGGGTGGGGCCGGTGGGGCCTTGGGTGGGGCCGGCTGGAGGTGGGTGTGAACGGGAGCGGAAGGGCAGCGAGGGCGCAGGGGAGGGTGCCACAGGGGAGGATGCCGGCTCAGTCCGGGTAGATGATGAAGCCCGAGAAGGTGCTGTATTTGTTGGTGTTGCCGCCGTGCACCTTCCCACCGTCCAGCTTGATGAAGACCTCGTCGCCCACATCCAAGTGCAGAATGACGCTGTTGCTGGCGTAGTCGTAGTTCTGATCTGCGTCCTGAGCAATGGCGCTGGCCCGGACCTAGCGAGGAAAGAGGAAAACGCCCTACTCAAGCCCTGTCCAGAGCTGGGGCGACCAGGGGCTGCTGGGCGAGCGAAGGCGGTGTGAGGGCGACCGGCGGGGGGGGGAACTAGAGACTAGGAGAGCGCATGTCAGGACTTCTCTGGGCCTCAGTTTGATCTGTAAAGTGTGTGTGAGGGGGTAATAATAGTGCCTACGTCATGAAGTTGTTAGGATTGAATGAGTGTTACATGTGGAATGTATTCAGAATAGTGGTTTGAATACAGAAAATATTACATAGGGTTTGCTGTTATTATACTCGTTTTAAAAAGAAAATTAGCCTGTAGGATAATTTCTAAGATTCTGCGCCGGCTGGGACCACCTGTTAGTCCTAAACTTGCGTTGGCTTCCCAGGTGCCGGGGCATAGGTGTGACTGCGCACGTGCCACAGTGTGGGGCGGGCGAGGGGAGGGGTGGGCCTGGGAGAGTGCACTGCTGTGCTCCGACCTCTGGAGCGCCGTTTCCCAGAGGAGCGGCGGCTGGTCCCCCGAAGTGGGAGGTCGCCTTCCGCAGGAACAGGGAGCCCCGCCTCCCCTCTGGCCTCTCCCTGGGCGCCTTCAGCAGCCAGCCCCCTCCCCAGTCCCCCTCTTCCCGTCCCACTGGGGCTGGTTATTAACTCATTAATTATTCATCATTATTCTAATCATTATTTACCATCCCCAGGGCCGCAGCGCCTGCACCACGGAATACAGAGTGGGAGCCACACGGCTCCGCCCCCTCAGAAATCAGCACACTTTAAATAAACACTTGCTCCCTGGGCCTCCCTGGGCCTCCTGCATAGACCAAGCACACCTACTTGGTGCCACAAGCAGAGAGACACCACCACTCTATTTACACCTTGCACTCTGCACCCACAGACACACGTTGGAATCACGCACACATTCATGCTTCCTTACACACTTCTTTACACACATACACTATCTCACCCCCATGCAGACACACAGGCACTCCCTTTCCTGGGGTTCCCAGGAGGTCCTGCTGGAAGGAGACCCCAAGGCAGGTGTAGGAGGTTGGGGGGGAGAGCAATGGTGTCCTCCTGGGTGCCAGAGAGTACTGCAGTGGTAGGAAGGCCTAGGGCTCACAGAGAGCACCAAGGAACAGGCTGAACCCCCTGCCTGGGGTATTCTGAGGGCACACTCAACCCAACCCTTCTAAACCTCCCCACACACACACCATGGCCTGCTCAGCCTCGCAGCTCCCTCCACCTCTTGCCTGCTGTGTGTCTGGAGTGGAGTCCTTGGGGCTATTTCCCTAAACCAAGGTGGCAATAACTCCAACTGCCCACCAGGGCAGCCAGCAACAGTACCTGGAGGCTCAGAGGTCGCTTGGGAAGATGTAGGGCCTAGAGACCAGGACAGCTTCCAAGGCCTCCCTTCCCATCCCTTGTCTCCTCCCCCCTCCAAATCCATTTTGCTCCCCCACCTAGCTGGCTCCTGAGCTGTCAGACCATTTCCCACCTCTGCCTATGGACTTGGTATTAGCTGAGGGCAAGGCCTGGTCTAGGCTTGGCCAAAGGTTCTGGTGAGCAATAGGACAACTGTTCGGCAAATGAGCAAGAGAATGTTTTGTTTCCCCTTCCTTGCAAATCCCAGTTGAATGCCCCATGCAGAATGGCTGGCCCCTGCCCCCTGCCTGAGGCATGGATTGCAGTCTAATTCCAAAAAGCCAGATTCCAGGTAGCTCACCCTATGCCAGGACTGGGAGACCCAAAGGCCAGGAAGGCTGCCTCCAGGAGACAGTGCAGCTCAGGAGAGCAGGAGAAAAGGGGCTAAATGGTAGGAGAAGACACCAAAGACATTTGGTGTGGTTGCCTATAGTTGGAGTGTGAGGTCACCGCTGCAGAGACACTAAGCTTTGAGTCCTGAGTTCTAAGACCATTCCTAATATTTCGTGAGACTCTGGGCAGGTGATTTTCTTCCTCTCGCCCCCAATTCCTCTTTGGCTAATTGAAACGATTTATAGGTTCTTGGCAGCCTGGCATTCCTGGGTTGTGGGATGAGTGCGTGGAGACTGATGCTGTTTTGGGAAGGAGCCAGGGTTGTGGAACGACCTGCCTGGAGGTTTAGGAAGCTACCAGTGGGATCGGGGGCTAGATGGGAGAAGGGCATCTCACCTGTCCGTTCTTCATCAAATCGGCCCACATGCTAGTACCGTCGCCGCCTCGCATGAGCACATGGTACGCGAAGAAGTAGACGCCCGGCATGGGGCAGGTGAACTTGCCGCTGGCTGCCTCGTAAGCGTTGCCCACATTAGTCACCACGTCGTCAAAGCGCAGCACCTCGTAACCCTCGTGAGGCCGCCGCAGGCCCGCGTAGAAGGCGATTCGAGGCATGTAGCCGGCAGGGGGCACTGCGCCGCCCGGGCCTGGGCCGGGAGGGCCCGGTGGGCCGGGCCTGCCAGGTTCTCCCGGGGGCCCTCGGGGCCCGGGGGGCCCTGGAGGGCCGCGCAGGCCAGCTTTCCCCCGCCGGCCCACCTCTCCCTTGGCACCTGGCGGGAAGGGAGGCACCGAAGCTGGAGTGCCGTCGGGGCCTGGGCCTCGGGACTCGTGTGGGTCACACACCATGCGGCAGCGACCCAGCATCTCGTAGTGCGCCGGCCCGCGGGAGCTGTGCACCAGCAGCGGGATGGCCACCAGCAGCAGGAGCACCATGGCCACCCCGACGGCCGCGCCCGCCACCCGCTTGCGGCGGCTCAGCCGCGATGCGGCCAGGGCCAGCAAATCTTCCTCGCTTTTGGGCGCAATGGCGGCGGGGACCCGGGGCTCTCCGCGCGCCCAGGAGGCGGTGGCCGGGCTCAGGCCTGGGTCTGGATCCCCCCGACGGCTGCGCCCGGCCCCCCTGCCCCTGCGGGAGCCCGCCGCAGCGGTGCCGCTCCCCAAACCGTTGGTCAAGGCGGAGGTCCCTCCGTGGGTTGAGCCAGGGGCAGCTCCGGACGGTTCCGAACCCGTGGTTCTCTGTTACCCTCCTGTGCAGTCCTAACGATGCGGGGAGCCTGAGATCCGCGGCTTCTTGGACGGCTGGTTTCTTATAAGTCTAGGATGCCTGCTCTCCAAACTGCTGCTTTCTCAGTGATGGCAGTGCCCAGGTCCCAGGCTACCCGCACGAATCTCTCCTGGTTGGAGTCGGCTGGAGGGGGACTACTCCGTGCGCTCCGGACGTCCCAAGCTCTGCGCTGCGGGTGGCGCCCACTGGGTGCAACCTCCTCTAGGAGAACAGTCACTCACCTTCTCCTCCAGCCACAGCCGCAGCCCTTGCTAGAGCCCTGGCCTGGCGTCTCTCTCCTGCAAGTGCTCTCCCTCTCTGCGTCCCTAACCTTCCTCCCATTCCTCCCCCGGCGGCGGTGCGGGTGGTGTGAGTCGCGGCGCGGCTGGAGCCACTGTAAGCGGCCTAAGGCGGAGCGACCCCTGGCGTCCAAAGCGGGAAGCGCGGGGGCGGGGCAGGCAGCGCGGCCCCCTCCCCAGGCCCCCCTCCTTCCCGGGCCTCGAGTTTCCTGCTAGCTCTGAGGTTTCTGCAGGGATCCACGGCCCCCAACCCTATCCTCACTTTCATCCTCTCTCCAGAGTCTGGCATTCTCAGAGCCCAGAGGAATCCAAAAACAGCGATGGGATAAACAGGGGTCAGGATGCAAACGCAGAGAGAAGACAGAGCCTAAAAAGAGAGGCAGGGGGCTCACAAACAGAAAACAAATCAAGAAGGGTGAGAGAAAAGATAGAAATTCGCTGCCATAGGCCCCACCATGACTGCAAGAGAGTAACGCATTTTAAAGGGTTTAATGGATACTTGTTGGCCTGAACTGGAAAAGGCAAATCTTCTACGAACCCCCACTCCTAGGGTTGGGGGCACAAAGCAGCCATGTGTGAGTGTGTGTGTGTGTGTGTGTGTGTGTGTGTGTGTGTGTGTAGAAAGAGAGAGAGAAACCAGCCTAGGGGAGGGAGCTGGACAGAAAAGCAGAGAAAGAGCGACAGAGAAATCAAAGAGTCAGAAAGCCAGATAGAGATGCAGAGACAGAGACAAAGCTGTGAAAAGAGACTGACAGCCCCACAGGGGGAGAGGGAGAGACAGAGACAGAGAGAGAGAGAGACAGGAGCCAAGACAGGTTGACAGATCCGGAGAGAAATGTAAATGGCGCGCTGCGGAGAGACACCCAGGTCCGTGTTCGGACTCCAATGTGACATATCAACTGTGGGGAAGACGAGGGGGCGGGGCGTTCTGCCAGCAGTGGTAGACTGGGCCTGCATTGTGGCAGTATGCTGGAAAGTGTGGAGGTGGTCATGGAATCCTGGCCTTGTGTGTCTTAGGGTGAGTGGGACTGGGATTATGTGTTGTCTTTGTATGTGTGAGGACTGTTTGAAGGGAGGTATTTGTACTTGTCTTCCTCTTAGTCCCTAAATTTGGGACCCCATGAATGCCATTTCTCCCATCTCAGGACTAAAGAGTAGGGAGTCTCCTGGAGAGAAAAAGTCAGAAGGCAGCTCTAGTCCCTCTCGCCCTGCCCTGCCCAGCTCAGCCCCACCCCAGCCCTAGCCCCAGAGTTATCCGGCCCCAGAAGGCTCTGCCCCCAAATGTCTGCTGTCCTACAGAAATCTGGAGAAGTTAGACCTCTCATAATAGGTGTTTGGTTTGTTTTGCAAATTAACATGACTGAAATGCAGATAAGATGCTAGGCACCCTCCTGTAAGAGGTGACTGTGTCTGCTCTCAGGGTAACCAAGAGGGAACACCAGCTTGGATAGATCAGGGTCCAGAGAGAAAGCTATTGGCCGCACGCACCCTTCCCTAAGGCCTGGCCCCTCTGGGGGCCCCGGTCCAGAGGCTAGGAAGAGGGGCTCTAGGACTAGCAAAAGTGGGGTTATTTGGAGACCTTAAAGGTCGACAGCAGCAAAGGCCTCTTAGAAACCAGGTGGAACCCCAAGTGTGTGGTGTGTAATACCTGTGTAAAGTGGAGGGCACAATACATAGAAGGGCATAATTGTTGAACAGAGGGTGAGTTCCTCATCTCTTGTTTCCTGTACTTTTTCCCAGCACCCCCTCACCTCACAACCACGCTGAGGTACTGAGGCTGTGCCTGAACTGAGGGTGGGGGAGGGCCCTATGTGGCTGAAAGGATTGACAGTCTGTGGGGGAGGGGCCTTCTCCTCCAACCATAAATACAAATTTTATTCAAGGTCTTTGTCGCCATTTGTCTTCTTGGGGTGGGGGTGCCGAGGGCCTGTCGGCCCTGTGCATGTCTAATTCCAAATCAGCTCCCCCAGGCTGGATGATGGATGGATCAGAGAGAGTAGGCCCGGGCTCACACTATCCTCCCCTGCCTGAACCTCAGGCCCCATCAACGACGCATTCTGCCACCCCTCTTCTCCCTCCTTTCCCCAACCACTCACCAAAGGCCCTTTCTGCCCAGCGCTGCTTCCCACCCCATTCATTCTACTCCCTAGTGCTCCCTTTTGAGCCCCTCACCTCAGCCCCTTTCAGGTGCCAGGTCTCTTCTCTCTAGAGCTTCCCCTCTCCTCCTGTGCCCAGCCCAGGCTGTGAGCAGCGGTGACCGGCAAGGCTGCAGGCAGCAGCCGGTGTGTGTGGTGGGGGGAGCAGGCTTGGCTCGCAGGGAGCTGAGGGGCCAGCTCCATGAATTTATTCATGTTCTGTTGCTCTTTCCCCACGCTCTGGAATGAAGCTGCCAGCTCGCCAGGTCCTTATTGCTTCCCTTGCAGCTGTCACATTCGTCCGAGGAGGGATCTGGGTAGGGCAAAGACCAGCCGATGCTCCTGGGGCCAGAAGCCAGGAGGGAGTGCTGGGGCCCAGACTGGGTCCGGGACAATTTATCCAGAGCTCCTCCGGTAGCCAAACTTGGAGACCCCAAGGAGGTGGTGTGTTTAGGAATGGGAAGTAGGCAGAGAAGGGTGTGCTGTAGGAATAAGAAGGGGCTATGGAGGCAGGAATAGGGTTGGTGGGAAGAGAAAAGAGAATATGACTTTGTCTCCTAGGCTCCCCCATTAGAAAGCATGGCCCACTCCCAATCCTACATTAACCTCCACACTTGACTCTGTACTAACACTGACCCTAATCCCAAATGACGGGCACACTTCTCTCCAGTCCTAAGATTAATTTTAATTCCATTCCCTGACCTTAAGTGGAACCCATCCCCACCTGTCCTAGAGCCCCCGGGGGTCTCCCCAGGATTTCCCCCAGGGCTATAGCCAGGTGTTTGTCAGACTTCTGAGGGCCAGACTTTAAATTAGCATGTGATTAGCATATGATTTGCATGTGATATGTGCCTTCCATGCTTCGGAAGTTTTCATGTTAAAATTTTATGAAGTCTAGCCAAAAGGTCCTGGCTCCTTGAAGGTTCTCTCTTTTTATTCTTTCTCTCACATTTCTTGTCACTGACCCAGACCCCCTCAAGAAAAGAAAGGGGGTGGGGAGGTGAGCACTAAAGGGCCCATGGGAGGGAAGACTCTGGCAGGGTGATCTGCCTCCAGCACTTGCCTAAACTCAGTTTCCTCATCTGTAAGAAGAGAGGAAGCAGCCAGCTGGTGTCCCTTTAAGATCTAAGGAAGCACTCCTTTTTCCTTTGCACTCTCTCTCTCCTTCCTCCCTTCAGGTCCAGTCTTAGGTTCTGCGCCTCCCCTCCCATACTCTGGCTTTCAGCTCTCATAAGAGGTCACATGCAGTTGGAAGCTGCCTGGGTTGCCTGGTACCAGACCCAGGTAAGAAGAGAAATTTGCCCACTTGAGAGGACAGGGAATTGCATGGAAGGGAAATCACATTATTGAGTGTTTATTGTCGTTTCGGGTTCTCATTGCACCCTCACAGCACCCCTTGAGAGGTGGACATATTGTCCCCATTTTACGGATGAGGAAACAGGCCCAGAAAGGGAAAATGGCAGTCCTAGAAACGGAGTTATGATATCTTGGCTTTCTTCTCCGTGCCTTGGAGGAGAGACAAATGGCATCCGAGGCAATGGGAGGGCGAGAGAAGCAGGACAGGAGTGGGCACCGAGATTTGATTGGTTCTCAAGGGAAGACCTTTAGGTTGAAGCCAACTGGGTAGGATCTTGGCTCCCTCTGCGTGTCTTCCCACCCTGGCCACAAAACTATCAACTCTGCCACACACCAGGGCTCAACTGTTAGCAAACGGAAGGCCAAAGTTAGTTACAGAGAACTGTTCAGCTGAAGAAGGAAAGGGCACAGAAAAAGGAGGGGAAGGAAAACAAGTGAGCTAGAGAGGAATTTGCTTAAGGGGCAAAGGGAGAGCTGAAACTGGGAAAAGAGTGGTGGCCCCAGAAGCTGCCCACACTTTGCCGCCTTGCAGAGATTATCTATGAGCCTCCTCTATGGCTGCGAGGCCAGAGGGCAGGTGCACCCGCGAGCCCAGGGCTCTCACCCACCAACCAGTGGCCCTAGCCCCCAGCTAGACTCAGCTTTGGGTTGAAAGGGCTGCGTCCAGGCTCGTAGGGCTGAGGCTGAACTCCCAGCATCCCAGGGAGTGGGTAGAGATTGCTTCCAAGGTGTTTGCCAGGCCAGAGTGCACTGCCGACTTCCTTCCGCAGTCCTGTACCCCTGCCAAGTGTGACTCCTGGTCTTTGCTCCTTCTCCTCTTCTCTTTGCCACCCTCCACCCCCGTCCCCACCGCTCCTTCCTCCAGCCTCGGGTTAATGAAAAGTGGCGACTGACTGCACCGACAGCTGTCAGACCCCTCAGGTCTCTGCCGGGATATTGCACGCGGCGCTGGGAGACCGACAGGTGAGAGGTGGGGGTTGGGGGGCCGGGAGCCGAGGGAGGTGCGCGGGTTGAGAAAGCCGGGAGCCCAGGAGGTAGAGACAAGTTTGGGTTTGGTTGTGAGGTAGGCCCTCTTTGTGCCTGGGGCCCCTGGCTCTTTCTCCATGACCAGCAGCCGACCCACACCCACCGCACCCACACAGGAGCGGACCCCATACTCCTGGCCTACATCTTGGGCCCGCCTGGCTTCAGCGAGCTCCGCGTGTGCGCCTCAGAGCCGGCGGCCGCGGCATCTCCTTCCATCCCTTTCCTCTTGCTCCCCCTCCCGTCTTCACTCCCTCCCCCGTGGCCGCGGCCTTTATTAGGGATTCCGCGGCTGTCGGTCCCGCCATCCATCCTGTCCGCCGGCAATTAGGCGGCCAGACAAAGAGCAGCTTCGGATGGATGAGGGTCCCGGCGGATCGGAAATGTGAAGGGTCAGCGCTGCCGCCCGCGGCGCACCCGGCTCCCCCTTCCGCATAATCACCCGCCGCCCGTCACTCAGCCGGCCGCCCGGGGAGCTCCGGCCCGGGAGAGGGCGGGCTGGGCTGCAGCCTGGGCGCCTCGGGCGGGCTCGGGCGGACCTGGAGCAGGCGCGTCTCCGGCGGCAGCGCGGAGGACTGCGGCCCCGGGCGCCCAGAGAAGGGAGAGGAAAGATTTGGGGGCCTGAGCATCCCCTAAGGGGGGCCGGGAACCGGCGGCCTGGGGCCTTGCTGCGGGCAAGCCGGGATGAGCTGCAAGATAGAGAAGGATCCTGGCCCAGGGCGCCCCCTTCTGGGAGACCGGGGGACAAAGCCTTAGGGTCTCCAGTCCCAACAAGTGGAGCTGTGCCCAAGACCATCCCTCTTGGAGAAATCGAGGCCCTCTAGCCTAGTGCGCCTCCTGTAGGACTAGAATAACACCGCGCTTCTCCCGCTCTCTGGAGTGAAATCCAACCCATCCTGTGATATCAAATCAAGAAAGCTCCTGGTCCAGGCGAGCCTCAGTGGAGTAGACAGGAAGTTCAAGGAGTCCAGGTTTTACTGCGGATTCTTTGGCGCTAGCTCCCAGCTGACAAATCAACATCTCAATCTGACAATTAGTGGTCGAGGTGGGGGGAGAGGGGCTCTCATAGCCCGGGCCGCAGAGCCCTTCTGGCAGGAGGCAGAGAGGTGGGCGGTACTGGCAGTGATGAACGACTCAGGGGGGGGGGGGCAGGCCCGGAGCGCGCATTCATTACTCCACTGACAGGCGGGCGGCAGGCCGGCCGGGAGGCGAGTGGACGTGCCAGGAAAGAGACTAGTGGCAGGAGGGGGAGTAAAGGAGCTTTTAACAGTCCCATCTCTCACTCTGCTCCTGGTTCTTCACCTCGACCTTGGTACTTGACTTCCTTGAACTCAGCCTCCCAGTTGTTGGAGCTGGCCCTGGTTGCAAAATTAAGGAAGCCAGTTGGGACCTAAATGCTCTCCTTACTAGGCAATTTAAGTTCTGAGATGTCAAGGAAGGGTGTAGTCAGGTCTTAGAACTAGGCGTTTTGGTGTGACCGCAGAGGAATTGTACATGACTGCTCACTCCAAGATGGTGTGTGTGTGTGGCAGGGATTGATAGGTGTGAATCATGCATCGGGATCAGTGACTGTATCCAGACCAGCGATGTGTTGGCCTGATTTTGTCAGTGGAGGTATGAATTTTCTGTGTCTGAGGATGAGCCACCGCCCCTCCCTGCATGTCACCCCACCACCAACACCAACACCTTGCTGTCAGTTCGGTCTCCAATTCTGGAGGAAATGGCATCGCACAGGGGTGACAGCTGAGGTGTGCTGCTAAGGGGTGTGTGATATATGTTAACTGTGAGAGTGCTGGTCAGGACAACTGCTCCTTTTTACCACCTCCACCATTCTATCACAAACGTCCCTCCCCCAAGCATTGAAAGTACTGGATTTCCCCCCCCCCCACACACACACACCAAAGTCTGGAGACCTAGTTGCTGAATCTTAGGGAAGAAAGTGATTACCATTGGTTCTTCATAGCCCTACACATACATATACTTGCACAGCATCCAATATAAGATGGTGATTTCCAAACCCTCTGGTCTCCCCAAGCTTGTGGCAGTATGAGAGGATCAGGTGAGTGTTGAACAGACACCTCTGTGATGCTCAGGAAGGGAAGGGGCAGATTTTCAGATCTCCAAGAGAGTCCATCTCCTTGGGAACTGGAGTAGCAGCTGCTGGGACCCAAACCTTTTGGATTTCAGGTACCATTAGTTACTAGTTGACACCTTGGAAGGATAATACTACTTAATCCAAAATTTCTTTCCCATGTGTCTTTCTATCTATCTATCTATCTATCTATCTATCTCTATCTCTATCTTTCTCACACTCTTTTGGTGGTACTGGGAATTGAACCCAGGGGCATTCTACCTCTGAGTTACACCCCCAGCCCTATTTTTTATTCTTTATTTTTTTTCAGTACTGGGGATTGAACCCAGGGGCATTCTACCTCCGAGCTACACCCCCAGCCCTATTTTTTTATTCTTTATTTTGAAACAGGGTCTCACTAAGTTGCAGAGGGCCTCACTAAGTAGCTGAGGCTGGCCGCGAACCTGGATCCTCCTGTCTCAGCCTCCCAAGTACTGGGATTACAAGCTCCCACCCGACTCCTAGTGTCTCTCTTTGACTCCTATTTGTCTCTCTTTGCCTGGCTTTGCCTCCACTTTCCTTCCCCATTCTCAAACCTCTAAGAAGTTGAGCCTGGCCGGGCGTGGTGGTGCACGCTTGTAATCCCAGTACTTTGGGAGGTGGAGACCGGAGGATCTGGGTTGGCGGCCAGCCTCAGCTCTCTCTCTCTCTCTCTCTCTCTCTCTCTGTCTGTCTCTGTCTCTGTCTCTCTCTCTCTACCTAGTGAGGCCTCCGCAACTTCGTGAGACCCGGTTTCAAAATAAAGTATAAAAAAATAGG
>PVJS01045049.1:0-16401 GCA_004027185.1 Glis glis
ATCGCTTAGCATGATGTTCTCTAGTTCTCTCCATTTCCCTGCAAATGATGTGATTTTGTTCTTCTTTGTGGCTGCGTAAAATTCCATTGTGTACATATCCCATAGTTTTGTGATCCATTCATCTGTTGATGGACACCTTGACTGGTTCCAAAGTTTGGCAATTGTGAATTGTGCAGCTATAAACATAGATACACATGCACTAAATTTATTTTTTTAAAAAAGCTGCATGTTCTCCATAATCGCAGCAAGTCCCAGTGACATAACATGATCAAAGTAAGCAGAAAGCAACCTAATCCAGCCTCCCCATACAAATGCCATGTCTTCTTTCCATTTTTGCTTCTGCACACTTTGACCTCCCTGTGCCTTAATGTCAGTGAAGTAAGAATTGCTATGTGAGAGTGAGCATTCAGTACCCAGACATTGGCTATCCCACATTTAAGTCACTAAAGTATTTCAGAAGGATACAACACACTACCGTGGAATGAGTCAGCCAGACTCTCCTACTTTGCATGGCGGATTCATACCCTTGGGCTCCAAGTCAGAACTTCCCAGACTTTGAGAAGCTACTTTGCCTGGCCACTGTCTCTCAGGGCTAAGCAAAGTTGCCTGCCCTGTAGCTCTCTCACACACACACATCTGGATGGGGAAGATTTATAAAATCCACTGGTTCTATAAGTTTCTATTCTCATCTTAAGTGAAAAATCAATAATCAAGTAAAAAAATAGGCTCTTTTCATTTATCTTCTCATTGGCAACTGGAATATCCACATTGTGATATGTCATTTAATGCCCTAATGGGCTAGGACATTAAATCAGCTGGAAAGTTCACATTGTAATTTAGCTCCAGCTTCTCGGTGGAATGAGTAGTCCAAGATAGTGGATTTTGTCAACATAGGTGGAGATGCTGACCCCAGAGAAGCAGAAAAGTGATAAGTTCTAAGGATAAAGATTCGGGAGGGCTGAGTGTTGTCAAAAACTGTGATAGATGTGAGATTTTTCTCCTACTTGCAAACTAGGAAGGGGTAAATCTACTCTGAAGAGAGACACAATTTCCATCAGACTGGACGAGGTACAAACCAGCCCTCTGCTTCAAAAAGAGAGGCTATCTCTATCTTCCGAGGCTGGTTGGTATGTAAGCATTCTTACACAGGTATTTTAGAGCAAAAGGGTAGTTAGTTTCTTTGCTCGCAATAGATGATAAAACATGAGAGACTGGTGGGAAATTGTCTCCCAAAAAGTGTATGTAGCATCTGAAAGGATTTCATTGGATACACACCCTATTTCTACATTTCTCACATAATTCCATTCTATTTTCATTAATCACAAGGATGCATGGATACAAATACACGTACACTCATGCACACACAGGCACAGATTGCTTTCTTCTTGCCATCTCTGCCCTCAACTTGCCAAATCCCAGTACTTGGGAAGACGACAGGAGGATCGCAGGTTCACAGTCAGCCTCAATAACTTACTGAGGCCCTCCACAACTTAGTGAGACCCTGTTTCAAATTAAAAGAATAAAATAGGGCTGGGGTTATAGCTCAGAGGTAGAAGTCCCCTGAATTCAATCCCTAGTACTACTCACACAAACACACACACACACACACACACACACACACACACACGCACAACTGAGAACATGTATTCCTTCTCTCCATAGTATTGAAGTTTCACACAGGCTCAAATAGTGTAAAGTACCTTCTTCAGTTCCCTGTAGTAAAGTGATTCTTGCCTTTTGGTGCTACCAACCTATTTAGGAAACTAAGTAAAGCTGAGGTACTTCTCCCTAGATAAAGACACACACACACACACACACACACACACACACACACACAAGTTTACACACAATGTCTGAGATTACAAACTCTAAGAACCCCATTCATAGGGGCAGACAGTGAAACATAATTGGTTTCATAAGAAGAAAAAAAATGCATGTCAAATGTAGGGAAATCTAGATTCACAGGCCTATCAAATTAATGATTTTTTATTTAACAGGAAGGTAGCAACCTTTGTTTACCTTTATATTTGTAATTATTTCTAAATAATAACCATCTAATTTTCTGCCTTTGAGCACAACACTTTATAGGAGGTTCAGATTATTTCTTTAGTGTTGTACTAGGAAACAGACTCTCTACAAAAAAACAATAAGTTACCTGGGTATCTCTGAGGGCAGGGATCACAAACCCAGTTGCCAACAATTGCCAGAGAGATAAAGTAAACCCAAAAAGCAGACCTGGCATACAAACGACAATGTGTTTTAAGAATGACATTGACTTATGTGTGTGAAAATGCAGAGCCAGAGCCAGGTGCACTCGGCTTTAGTGAGAGGTGGTGATAAGGAGTGGTGGAGGCCATGGTAAACCTCTGTGTGACTATTGAAAATGTGGCAGCCAGGAATCAGCTAAGGCAAACCATTGGCCATCTTAAACACTGTTATTGTTTGTACCTGGAATGTGCCCCCCCAAAGTTCATGTGTTAATAGCCTTGTACCTAGTGCAGCAAGTTTCAGAGATGGGGCATGTCTGAAGGAGGTGGATCACTGTGGGTGGGGCCTTGAGAACTCTGTTCCTGGCTCTCTCCTTTTGCTCTCTCTGCTGCCATGAACTGAGAAGCTTTCCTCTGCTGTGCCCTGTTGCCATGATATTTATGCCTTGTGGAGGGCCCACCATGGACTTAACCTCTGAAACCCTGAGCCAAATAAACCTTTCCTCCTCTAGGTTGTTCTTGTCAGGAATTGTGGTCACAGTGAGAAAAAAAAAGTGACTAGCAAAAATGCTGTCTCTGTTTTGAAGATAAGATGCATGTAGAAGATTTTATATAAATT
This sequence comes from Glis glis, assembly GCA_004027185.1. Lineage (NCBI taxonomy): Eukaryota > Metazoa > Chordata > Mammalia > Rodentia > Gliridae > Glis > Glis glis. The sequence continues at coordinate 2,827 of PVJS01045049.1, forward strand.
CTCCCACTTAAAAATGTCTTAAAAACATTTTTAACATTATTTTTAAACAATATGTGGGCAAACCCAAGTCTATCTTTTCATCATATTTAGCCTACAGCATAAGAAAACTGTGTAAAAGATGAAGATAAATATATTTTCTGCTAGAACCTATCTTAATGGTGTTTTAAAAAAATGAAATCTATGTGGGTTACATTTTAGAATTCCAATTACTCAAGAGTAATGTCAAAAGTAAGGCTTTACTGAGACCTCGCATTTAGTATTTTCTAATTTGTAAAGTGGCCTACACCTTAGCTCACCCGGGCCTTTGAACACCTAGTAAAACATTTAAAGCAGTTAAAAAATATCCCTGTTTGTACACAAGAATTTCGAAGTTCAAAGGAAAATTGAGGTTTAAGCATTAGATGGAGTCACATCTGCAGCTCAGTTGTGCCAGGACAGTGGAGCAGGTTGCAGACAGGCCAAAGAAAGTGCCTGATGACAGCCTGGGAGACATATGGTTTACTGAGGAAAGTATATACCAGATCAGTGACTGTTCCAAGAAGACTTCAGCAACAACACCACCTCTGTCCCTCACGGTGCTTTCCCAAGCAGTGCCTCTTCTCCCTCAAGGTGTTTTATCCAGTGGCAGCCAGCTGGACATGTGACTTGTATCCTTTCTACAGAACCCTCAGTTCCACCTGTCACCACTGAGAGAGGGTTTTATATGTCAAGCTGCAGAAGCTGTGCTTAGCATCAGCTTACGTAGTTTGCCTATATGACCAGCACCTCAAGGAGCAACTGTCCTGGTGCACATGCAAGGAAGTAGCTTCCTACAGATAACACTACCTTGCCCTAGTTCCCAGTGTGTGTAAGAGAAAGCCAGTGCCCTCCAAGATCATATGTATCTGGACTTTCCACCCAGGCTTGCTCTCATTATTTCTTAAACTTGGCTAGGTTTCAGGGAACAGAAAGGGGACATTCAGGGACATGGTGTCTCACCGTCCCCCTTTCCTTTAGGGATGATACACATAGCTAGGGAGGTACAGAGAGAAAATAAGAAATGAAGTCTTAGGACTTTTGTCCAAGTAGCATTCTTTCTATTCTATAGTGTCTCATATTCTAAGATGCTTCCATTCTGTGTTTCTATTCCAGGGGATATAGCATGTCTTGAACATCTACTACATATCAGACCCTGTGCAGGGCATAACACAGCTCTGATCTAGTTAACAAGTTACCCTTACATTCATGAAGAAACTGAGGCATAGATATTATGGGATTACCAACCAAGTTACACGTAGAATAATTGGCAGGTCTGACTTGTCTGATTTGGAACGCAGTATTGTCTAAATTTAGAGTCTGTCCTTGAGCTGTACGGTCCAGCAGTCTGACAATAATTGCTGATGGCAGAGACTCCGGAGGAGGGAATGTGCATCAGAGGTGATGTCCTTACCACCTGCTCCGTCTCCATTACATTTTGGTAAATGATGACATGGAGTTGTCCAGAGCTGTGCAGTAGAATTCTGGCCAGCCAGGATGCATGGGTCCTGTCTGTGAGCACTATGAGGACACAAACAGTAGGTGGCGCCCTGAACCCAGAATTTATACTTGACCCTTGCTGGCATTCATTGTTTCCCTTGGCATATGGAGTGGCAAGCACGCCAACCCAGCTCACAAGGACCATCTGACCATAATCCCTGGCCAAGAGGAAACCTTCCTAGGTTGGACTAATTAGGTTTCTTCTCTTGGGAAATGGGAGGGGGCGGAAAAGTAAAACCAAGCACCTTAGAAGCAGAGCTGATCAGTGTTGGGTGTGCTTGGGCTGCAGGGTCCTGGGGCCTCAGGGCCTGAAATCATTCAGGTCCACCGCAATGTACCTCCTGCAAGGGGGAGCAAACATGAGAGATTGGAGAAGGAGAAACAAGAGAAAGAACAGGTTTATGTTGCTTATTATTTGGGCGGTATTGTTTACATTGTTTTCCACATTCCCTCCCAATGACAACTCTATTTTGTGGAGAACATAAAAGGAGAACCAGAGAGGCTAAGCGGCTTGCCTGCGATCACACAGCCAGTGGTGAGAGAAAGATACAAACACCAAACATGCATTATCAACCCCATGATTTATTCCATCTAATTATACACTGCAGTCCTTTCTAAGTCTTTATCGTCTTTGAGCCTCTGTAGCCTCTGACATATTAATCCCTCTACCTTTGGCTTTCATCAGTTTGCAGTTACCTGAGGTAATGGTTTGGATTTAGGATGTCCCTCTAGCCCTCACAGAAACAAGGTTGCAATGTTGGAAGCAGGGCTTGGTTGCTGAGGAGGGTCCCTGGGGATCTGTCCTTATTGATTACATATGGCTCTCTCTTCCCCTTGCTCACACTCTGCTTCTGTCCTCCATGATGTGGGTACAGAGCCTTGCACTATCCCTCTGTCTGCTTCCTGCCACCATGCACTGAGCTCTGCAAACCCGGCCTAACATGGACTGAACCTCTACATCTCCAAAAACCATGAGCAAATAAATCTTCCTCCTAAGTTGTATGGTCAGTCGTTTTGGATGATGGCAGTGAGAATGCTGACCGAGAGACACCTGACTCTCTACCTATTTTTTTCCTCCAATCTACCAGGGCTGTGTATTCCGCAGGTCCCAACTCATTCCTCTTCTTACCACTCTCTGTATGATTTATACCTACTCCCTCCACAAATGTTATGACTTTATAAGACTGTTAAGTCCTAGCTTCCTATCCTCCCCAAACATTAGTTCTTGCTTCTAAGGATCAACATTTTGTGTCCTTGGTTCCAGTCTTTATCCTCTAATCTTCCTGAGTTTTTATTTCTCAACAAAATCAATATATGTAGAATGATCATTATTCGACCCCCAAATCATCTATCACCTGCTGATTTTCCCTTTTTTGTTGTTGTTTTTTTTTTCTAATCATTTCACCAACCCCTAGGCACCACTCATTAAATATGCTTAAAAATTGGGGGTTCTATCCTCTGATCCCTCCCAGTTCCTTTGCCTCCTGTCTACTTCATTCTCTTTATCTCATATTCTAACCTTCAGGTTATCTCTCTTTGAACCCTACCGACTCTTCAAGTGCCATTTTTTTTCCTGTGTAAGTTTCTCTATGTGACAGGCAGTGACGTGTTTCCTGTGCAAGTTTCCATCATTTCCTGGGTATATATTGCTATCAGTATTTGGCTTTATATATTAGTGTACCTATTTTCATTCTGAACCAGAGAAAGTTCTTCAAGAATAAAAACTTTAGAGCCATAGCTATATTTCTCATGGTATGTAACTTAATTCTGTACACATAATTGGTACATTTTATTAAGTATTGTACTTATATACTTGGCTGAAAGTAAACACAACGTCTAGGTAAATTCAATGAAAAATACAAAAGGAACCAGGCACAGTGGCGCATGTCTGTAACTCCAGTTCTTGGGAGACTGAGACAGGAGGATCGTAGGTTCAAGACCAGCTTCAGCAACTTAGTGAGACCCTTAACAACTTAGTGAGAACTTGTTTCAAAATAAAATAGGACTAGGGATGTACCTCAGAGCTAGAACCCCCTCCCCTGGTTTAATCCCCATTACCACAAAAGAGGAAGGAAGGAAGGAAGGAAGGAAGGAAGGAAGAAAGGAGGGAAGGAAAAAGAGTGTGGCATGGTGGTGCACACCTGTAATCCCAGTACTTAGGAAGCTGAGGCAGGAGCATTGTAGGTTCAAGGCCAGCATAGCAATTTAGGGAAGCATTTAGCAACTTAGTGAGAACTTGTTTCAAAATAAAATATATATATATATATAAAATAAGGCTGGGGGTGGAGCTCAAAGTTAGAACACCTCTGGGTTCAATCCCTAGCACCTGACCCCCCAAAAAAGGAAGGGCAAGGCAAGATGGTCAGGAAGGATGAAATGAAGGAAAGAAAGGATGAAGGGAGTGAGAAAGTACCAAAGAATAGATATTCACCAATGCTACCCTGTCTTGGTGAATAATCCCCCAGTTTTTTTTTTTAAAGTGAACAACTAAACACTATGTGCTTACAAATTTCCTGCTCAGGGCCCAGATGACACCTCATAAAACAGTGCACCTGTCAGAGCCCTTTTTAATTGTGGCCACACTGCACATTGCCTGACATGATCGTTGGGGAGATGCATGACTTCCATAAACGCTGTCTATGGAACATCTGCTGGTATCGCCATGCTTCCAATATATATCCAGAGGAAGTTACCCTGTGAGCCTGTAGATGAGACCACATGAGAGGTGGTAAGAGACTGTGGGAGAGGACTAGGCAGTGGCAGGTCGAACCTAAAAAAAGCCCATGGAGAGCCCAATGAGTCACACCCACACTTATGTCACTTGCTCATGGCATCGTGTCAGACATTAGTGACCTGTGGCCAGCGTGGATGGCCATGTGATCACCCAGCAGCTCACAGAAGCAATCCATGGCTGCCGCCTCCAGGTGGTTTTGCTTCAGAAAATTCATTCACACATCAAACCCTTTTAACTTCAAACCTGAGAAAGTACATAGGTCAAGTCCTAATGATATAGGATAGAAAAAATAAATAGGTAGGAAGGAGACAGATAGGAAGGAGAAGGAAAATATAACTTTGATATAAAAATCTGGTGATAAGTTTCCTCAACCTTTACTCTCCAAATGAGTTATTTTTCCCAGGCCTGCCTCTCCCAAATTCCTGAGAAATGTGCAGATCCTAGTGTTAACTGAAAGAAACTATAATCGCCTTGTGCACTGTTAATAAGACAGATATATCCTGAGAAACCGATAATTTACACGACTTTCCAGCTTATCTATTGATAAGCTCTCCGTTATATCAGATAACGGAGAGCTTGATCTGCTAGTGGACCCTACAGAAAGTAGACCACCAGACCACCAGAAACTGCCTGGAGACCACTGGACTGAGGCCATTCTCGCAGAGCTTCCCGTGCCTACCCTTCACGATGTTTCCTTTAAAAGAAGAGCCACGCGGAGCGTGGTGGTGCACGCTTGTAATCCCAGGACATGGGAGGCTGAGACCAGAGGATCAGATTTGCAGCCAGCCTCAGCTACTTAGTGAGGCCCTCTGCAACTTAATGAGACCCTGTTTCAAAATAAAGAATAAAAAATAGGGCTGGGGGCCTAGCTCGGAGGTAGAATGCCCCTGGGTTCAATCAAAAAAAGAACCATGCACTCCCCAAATGCATCTCCCATTTGAGATGGCTACATTCTCCCTTGAATGTGTATTTCTTACTTTCCTAAATAAACCTCTGCCTATGTCTCTGACTGGCATGTGCTGAAATTCTTTGCTGTCACATAAGCCAAGGATCCTGCCAGTTCTGAGCTGGGTTTCCCTATTGGGGAACTCCTCAGACCCCTCATGACACTAACACAGAGCTTTGCTCTACCTGTCAGATTTTCCCTCCAGAGGCTGAGGGATAGGAACATTTAACTCAAATGGCTCCAACTTTCCATCTGTTAGACGTTGCCTTACCTCTGCAGCGTACTGGCATGACTTCCTGATGGTAATTCCCTGGCAAGGACTTGCGATGTGCCTAAGTACACGTGCTTTGTATAAAGAGGCTTCCCCACTTCATAGATAATCACACTCCACTCCCAGTGCGCCAGGAAGAAATTAGAAGTGAGACCAATTTAGAGAATCCGTGTAAGCCCTTTGGGGAGTGGATCATGCCCAACTCTCCTTCATGTTTAAGTTTCTGTGGCCTCAATAGCTTAACCTTGAGATTTTATTGCTTCTTCCTTAAGGATTTGAACAATAGCCCTCCAGTTCTTCAGCCAGGAGGAACTTCACTGATGAGGTTAGATTTCAGCCTGATCGTCCATCTTCATCCTTCTTGACTTAAACAGTGAAAGTGGCGATTACAGGACGCTTCCTAGTCATTCTTTTTCTCTTCTATCAAATGATGTGAAATCAGGTTGATGTGTGACCCTCTCTGAAATGTGAGTTGTAATTGATACTTAGTAGAAGGTCTCTAAATTGAGAACATGACTGAATGCCGTTCGCTTCAAATGATCCGCTTTCGCAGATGATTTTAGTTTCAGCAGCCAGGGCTTAGACATTGTCAAGGTAAAAATGGTTTGGTAGTTTTTTTTTTATCCTCCTCATTCTAGGGACTTGTGCTATGATTTACTCAGCTGCCTCGATATTCAAGGGGAAGTTGACAATTTCAAAGACAGACACGATGAATCTCAAGTGCTGACTATAAACATTGGACTGGGAACAAAACAGAACAAAAACGTCCAGCATGAAACAGATATAAATATATGTTTTAAAAGGAAGTCAACAGCAGGCAGGGCCAACGGGACATGATCCAAAAGGAAAGCTAAAACGAAAGTGGCCGGCACAGTGCTTGCTACGAAAAAACGTCATTGTGTGAATGTTTCAGCACCGATGTTGGGTATCTATTTGTCGCATTCATTCCCTTTGCAGAAGAGGAATCGCCAGTCCAGAGAGGTTACATAACCAACTTATGATCACAAGTCATTCATTATAAGGGCACGAAACAGCCCTGGCATCCTAAGCTCCAAGTCTCAAACGCTTTCGCTTCCTCTGACCCTCCCCCTACATTCCCAATATTACACATTTCCTTAAGATGTATTTTTAGCCTTATAATTTTGTCTCGAAAAACCGAGAATAAATAAAATAATAAAGTAGGCACATAAAAGACACTGACCTGGCAAGTCACTTTCGTACGGCTCTTCATTACCCTTCTTGATAACGTTCTCTAATACCAATTTCCCTGTCTTATGTCAAGCCAGGGTTAACTATCTGTCTTGTCTCTCTCCCTCATCTTTGTTGTCTGCTCTCAGATAGCTGCCCCTGCCTCCCGTTAGCTTTAAAATGTACCTTCACCTAATCATATACAGTGCTTTAACATTTTTGTCCCTCAAAAGGGAAAGAATTTGACATAGGTCAGAAAAAAAGCTGTTTTTAAAACGTGTTTATTACCTAAAGTAAAAGACACTTTGAGGTTTAATAGATTATTTGGACCAAAAAAATGAATTTGTTTGATGGTTTTTCTCACCAGCCTGTCTTGACGCTCTTCAATTGCTACTGTATCTAGTCACTTCATGTATTATTTTAAATTTGTTTTTCTTCTACAAAGGGGTAACTTCTTTTCCTTCTACCATGGCCTTCTGCATTTCCCCTGTCTCAGACACAAGCGATTGGCTTGGAAATCACGGTTCTGAAATAGAGCAGGCCTATCCATAATGCCCATTAATGCAGTGTCCTCCAGTCAGACAGCATCATTTATAATGTGAGAGGGGGCTGGGACAGCTCACATCTGCAGCCTCAGCTCACCAATTTATGCAGCCAGAGCCAATGACTCAGGCAGTCAGAAATCTCCCAAGGAGCAGTAAACACACACACACACACACACAAAGAAGAAATAGAGGTGGATAGAGGTGTTCATATAATGAGAATCAGATCAATGAGGGTATAACCGACTGGAAAAATAAAAGCCCAGGAAAACAATCAGGTCAGGTGATGATTTAGTGTCCGCAGAACAAGAAGGAAAGAAAAAGGCTGTGTAAAGTTTGGGTGGCAGGGTCTTAAAGTAGCCAGCCTTCACTTCCTGGAACCATTTGGGTTCAAGATGCTTACACAAAATTCTTGCCCTGTGGGTTTGGAGAAAATGGAGGCCTGACAAATCACGTCAGGTTAATTAATGAGAGTAGTAGCTTCAGGATGAAGCTCAGACACACTTTTTGTCCTACACGAAACGTGGGGTTTGAGTGAGGGATGTCTTAACTTCCCTGTGAGGGAAAGGAGTCAATAGAAATGAATGGGCATGCCTAGTAATGTTCCCATTGGTCTCACGGTACAATATGCCTGCATGTGTCTGAAGAGCAATGCATGATTATGAAGGATTTATAGCATAAGAGGGGACAAGGCTGTGAAGCCTTTTTGTATAGGCAGAATTTATAACTTCTTACTGATTTTACTATTACATGTCAATGGAGTTTTTTTTTTTTAACTATGACTGACTAAATACCTACTACCATCTTTAGAGCAAGTCCTTGTTTTCTTGACACACCCTTTAGATACATGATCTCATGATTTCTTGGGTAAAACTTTGAGTCTTCAGACACTCACATCTATACTGATTCTGGGAAAGTTTTTGAACCTCAGTACTGATGAAAATAAAACATTTGAAGCTTAAAAATAAGTGAACTAAAACAAAAACATTTTTATCTATAATGGAATGAAACTCATTGTGGAGACTCATGGCTAAAGGAGCTAGTTAGCCCTGGGAGGGTCTATGTATTAGGGCACTAGTTCCAATCTTGAGGGTGGATCCCTCAACACCCAATTCACCCTTCTAATATCATCACCCTGAGACTTAGAATTTCAACAGACAAATTTGATCAGGACACAAATACTTAGACCATAGCAACGCCATTGCATAACCCACTTTCCATGAGTGTGCGCTGAACCTAGTGACTTGCTTCTGCCAAACAGAATATGCCAAACGAGGTGCGATGTTATTTCTCAGAGTAGGTTCTAAAGGACTGTGACCCCAACTTGCTGATACTCAACCTCTTTTGCCCTCTGACCATCTCACTCTTACAGAGTCAGCTGCCACTCTGTGAGCTGATCTATGCGGTGGTCTCTAAGGCAAAGAAATAAGGGGGGCTTTCACCAGCAACTGATGAAGACCTAAAACCCTCCGTCGAACACTCCATGAGGAACTGAATTCTACTGAGAACACAGGTGAACTTGAAAGCAGATCCTGCTCCGGTCGAGACTTGGGATAAGACCTCAGCCCCTGCCGGCACCTTAATAAAAGACCCGAAAGCAGAGGACCCAGCTAGGCCACAGGACTGGCAAAGCACTGACACCGAGATAATATGCATTGTCTTAAGCCAGGAGATTTGCTGAAAACAGTTGCACAGTGATGGAAAACCAGCCCAGGTAGCATCATCTATGGCAAAGGGATCAAGAAATAGGAATCTGCAAACATGGGAAAGGCTGACATCGAGGGTGGGTTGCTTAGAAAGGTCTGAGAACTTTAGAAGTCATCGTAAAAACTGGAGTGTGCTATTAGTGTATGCAGCGCCCGGGGAGACACGGGTGCCACATATTCTGCAAGCATGAGATAGTCTTTTACCATCAATGATGGTCCATGCCAGATGCTAATAGTACCCTCAATGACAGTCCATGCCACATGCTAATAGTACCCTCATGCAGAAACACAGAGTAAGGTCTTTGGCTGAGGGAGAGAAATGCAGATGGTTTGTGGGTGGGCTCAAAGGAGCTAGAGAAAGAGGGAAGCAAGAAAGTGATAAATTCATGTCTGGAATACTGAACTAAATTTTAAATATATACCTGATAAAGGACAGGATTTATTTCACACATTCTCATGGGGATAAGCTAAAAGTTGGTTGGCCAAAGCTCTCTAAAGAGAAGAAATGAGAAACTACAGAAAAACCTCGCCTTGTTCTCTTAAATGTACTAGCAACCTATTCATCATATCATTATCTTAACTAACATTCATGAAGTTATGCACTATGCATTTCTGTGGTTAACCTGTCTCGCCATGTCTCTCTTCTTTTTACTGGCCGCCGTTAATATTTTTTACCATGACATTAAAACATGGGTATTTCTTACTTTACTTTGTTGGGAGCACTTAGATAAATGACAGTAATATTGCAGGAAATAGCATGCTGCAGAAAATAACATTGCTGGAATCTTTATGCAGAAAGGTGAGGGTGGTTCATAAAGTTTTCTACTTGAGCTAACGCCTCCAGATTGATACATCCTCTACATCTGCTTAGACCAATGGGAAGGCTGTGCTAGTGGAAGCCTATGGCTGGCAAAACAGCCAGGCCCATTGCACTGGCATTCCTAAGTGAACTCCATATAGAAGTGAAGCCAAAAGTAGTGTCAAAACCAGGGCCAGGTTGTAATTAATATTTTTTTCTTCTTTTTCTTTTCTTCTCTTTCCTCCCTTCTTTCCTTCCATCTTCCCTTCCTCCCTCCCTTCCTTCCCTTCTTTTTTCCTTTCCTTTTCTCTTTTTAAAAATACAGCCACCTTCACCCTCTCCCTTCTCTAAAAGTGTCAGCTCTCAAGGAAACACAGCAAACAGGATTTGATTGTAAGCTGTCATAATCAGATCAGTTGTGAATATGAGCTATTGCTCCCTGTGTGGAATCAAAAAAGTCTCTTGTCAGGAAACACATGAAGATATGTTACAAGGTAAACTACCAATCCGCAGCTATGCCTTTCTTATTCAGTGAAATCATACTCAGTCTACTGGGCAAATACATTGTCGAGTGCAGGTCTATGCCAGTTACAAATGAAACACTGGAGTGCTGTGGGTGTCCACGTGGCTTCCATTCCTTGTGGATGGGCCAGGGTTAGAGAGGCCATATACAGTGAGCTCTCTGTAGTAAGCAACCCCGGACAATATATGCTTTCTCTGAGCCCTGTAAAGAACATTCCCAATAATGTATAGTTTGCACCATAGGGAGAAGGAAGAGAGGGGATTTAAGGTCGGCTCTTTATAACTGAGAGCCGGAGCCTTTAATCAGTATGTACTCTTTAGCTTGTTGCCTCGCTATCTCAAACACCCTAATTACTTCTATGGGAAAAAATCCATCCACATATTCATACTGCCAGCTGGAATCAAAGGCCACATGAAAAGGACCTTGAGATTAAAGGGTGAAAAGTGTAAAATGGGTGAAATAACATTTTGCTGCTTTTTTAGGTTGAGTTCACATTTTTGGCTTTCTTTCTCTTGGTAGTTCGTTACATAGGAATGAGGGTTTATCAGAACAAATGGATTGATTGTTTATTCAGGTTACTAATCAATTCTAATCAGATATTCAGCCATCCATCACTTATTCCACTGGGTTCTCTGGTTCTTCCTGTGTGAATTCCTGGACTGGTAAGAATAGATAGATATTATTTCCTTGATTTCTTTTTCTTTCTTTTTTTGTTTTTGTTTTTGTTTTGTGGTGCTAGGTATTGAACCCAGGGGCATTGTACTTCTGAGCTATACCCCCAGACTGATTTTATTTTTTTTATTTGGGAACAGGATCTCCCTAAGTTGCTGAGGGCCTCTCTACATTGCTAAAGCTGGCCTTGAACCTGTAAACCTCCTGTCTCAGCCTCCCAAGTAACTGGAATTAGAGGCGTGCTCCACCACACCCAGCTATTTCCTTGATTTCTATGTGATGTGAGAAGGTACTTTGTGGCTGAGAACTCACTGTCTTGCATAAAGAACCCACTACAACTGAACAATTTTCCATTTTGATGTCCTGGACAAATTTATTTGAATGAATTCTGTGGGGATTTCTAAACAAGCTAAATCACTAAAGATAATTGGTGAGCGGGAGTTAGCATTAGAAAACAGTGTTTACGAGCAGGTACTGCAAATTAATTCCATTTATTCCTAAACCAAGGTCAAGCTTTATACTTGGAAATTGATTTTAAAGGTGGTCGTTGGCTATATGAGAGTAAACTCCTAAGCTTTTATCCTTTTACTCTGTTGACTTTTATAAGAAGGCCTCACAGCCCTATCTATAACAGGCACTCATGCTCTGTAATGTCTTTTGTGGCTTAGGATTGTGCACTTTGTACAAGGGTAGCAATAATAATGATAATAAAATAACTAACTGCATGCTAAGTACTGTATGTATGATATTGCCTTTAATTTTCTCAGCACACTGAGGCACGTACTTTTAACAACCCCAGAAAGAATATAATTTCCTCAAGGTTTCCCAGCTGTTTGGTAAATATATCAGCTAGTTTCTGGTATGTCAGCAATTAAGGAAAAAGAAAGCTCTGGATTAAATACATACGAAGTTACATACAAGAAGGGTAACTGGACCCAGGAAATAGGAGTATTTCTAGGGACCCAGGAAGCAAAATCCATATCAACAAGAATCCGGTCAGGTGCTTCCAAAGAGAAAAAGGCTCCCATCACTATGAATCTGTTCCAGAGATATATTTGGATGGAAAGAGAATAGATCAAGCACCACAGGTGCTTGGCATTGGAGGAAGGTATCTGGATTTACCATCCTGTCAAAACTATGCACAAAGAAGGAAATGTCTTGTCAAAAGGAAATCGAGACATTCATAGGAAAGAGGGAAATAAATGCCACTTGACCGTGACTGACAATGGGTAGTACAGTGTTGGGGCCATTGTATTTTCCAGGCACTGAATCACTTCTGGAGATATATCAACATCGTGCATACACCCCAATGGTAAGTGCTCTCACCCTTGTGTCAGAAAAGAAATCATTTGCCATCTCAAAATTAGAAAGGATTCAATCCCAGTACTTTGGGAGGCGGAGACCGGAGGATCCGGGTTCGCGGCCAGCCTCAGCTCTCTCTCTCTTTCTCTCCTTAGTGAGGCCCTCCGCAACTTCGTGAGACCCGGTTTCAAAATAAAGTATAAAAAATAGGGCCAGGGGTGTAGCGCGGAGGTAGAATGCCCCTGGGTTCAATCCCCGGTACCGCAAAAAAAAAAAAAAAGAAAGTATTCAATCTTAGGGTAGAAGATTTAAATTTTAAACTTAGGCTTTTTGAAGACATTAACTTATATTTTTTTTATTTTTGGTACTGGAGGTTGAACCCAGGGACATTCTACCTCTGAGCTACACCTCCAGCCCTATTTTTTTATTTTGAAACAGGGTCTTGCTAAGTTGCTGAGGGATCTTGCTAAATTGCTAAGTCTGGACTTGAACCTGTGATCCTTCTGTCTCAGCCTTCCAAGTACTGGGATTATAGGCGTGCACCACCACGGCCAGCTGCAGACATTAACTTCTTTGGAGTAATATAAATGACTTTAAACTCATTTTTTTCATGTACTCTTTACCATATCACCATGGGCCTGGAAGACTCTTTCTGTCTACACTAGTATTTGGGAAGTGCTCCAGGTTTTTCAGACACTGGAACATCAGGTAGTTTTGTTTCTTTCTCTGTGCCTCTCCCTGCCCATCTACCTCTCTTAATGTTCTCTGTGCTAAAAAAAACCACATAGTTACTCCCAGAAGAAATTAAGACCTTCAAATAAATAAGAGCAGAGACAATCCATTAGCACTAGTCCTAGCTTCTAAGAAATACTAAAGGGGGTCCTTCAAGATGAAATGAAAAGACTATAGACAGGAACTAGGAGCTATATAAGAATATAGGATTCTCTAGTAACGGTAAGCACATAGACAAATGTAGTGACCTGTATTATAGAAATTTTGATGCATGGAATATAAATGACAAAAACAAAAGTCTATATATGTAGGTTAAATAATATGCGACTTATTTTTATACATTTATTGGTCATTATAGTCTCACATCATAATGTAGCTCATAATGACAGTGACGTACAAGCACACAGCACTTGGTGGGCTTTCCCTTGGCTCCCTTCCTACTTCCCCCTTCCCCATACAGGATATTGAGACTGACATTGGTATTCTTAAAAATTTACATGATGGTAATGGAAGTGAATCCTTCATTGATTCTCCCCTGGCCCCTTCCCCTAGACCACCTCCCCGGCTCCACTGGAGTTTCTCCTCCATTATCTGAAGTCCCTTTGGTATCCCGATTACTCTTTTTTTTTTTTTTTTTTTTTTTTC
>PVJS01045050.1:0-16401 GCA_004027185.1 Glis glis
AAAAAAAAAAAAAAAAAAAAATCATCATTGAGATTTTGACAGGGATTTCACTGGATCTGTAGACTGCTTTGGATCGTATTCACATTTTAATAATATTAAATCCACCTAAATACATGAATGTGGTATGTATTTCCATTTATTTATGTCTTAACTACTTTCAGCAATGTTTTGTATTTCTTGTTGTATAAGACTTTCACCTCTTTGGTTAAATTGATTCCTAAGCAACAAGCCTCTCAGATAAAATCACAGTACAAGAGCAGGCTAACAGACCAAAGGCCAAATCTCACACACTGTTTTTGTACAGACTTCAATTTAATAATTTTTACACATGAACATTTATAATCAATGTGATGATGGGACCACTCGATTGGAATCCCAATTAGGTAAATTGTTATCCCAAGAAAAAGAATTCCATTTTTCTCATTAATATAACTATATTACCAAATACACACACACACACACACACACACGCACACACACACACACACCACATTTTAAATATTGTCAACTCAAAACTGTGGAAACTTTTTCCTCTCATAATTTAAGTACCTAGTAACCCTCAATTTTGCTTATTGGGCCCCAAAGTCTAAAATATTTATTATTTACTCTCTGATCCTTTAGACAAAAATTTGCTTACCCCCATTGTACATGCTGAAAATTGGCACAAATTTATATAAAATAGAAATGCTTTCAAGTTTATTAGATCCTACTAAAGTAATCTGCAGAATAACTATATCAACTTATATTCCAACCAGGTGTGTATGAAAGCACCATTATCTTCAAACCCTAGCAATTTACTTGAGGCCCAAAATTACTACATCCAAGGGGTTTTGATTCTACTGTAACTTTCTTGATCCGCTGAAGTATCTGTTGTAGCTGATCTTTAAGGCAAATAACAAAGCCTTAAAGTTACATTTTATTCTACAATTCTATTGCTGCAGCCTCCTGTCTCAGCCTTCTTCTACCATAATTCTCTTGATCCTCTGAAGAATCTACTGTAGCTGATCTTTAAGGCAAATAACAAAGACTTAAAGTTATATATTATTCTAAGTTTTATTTCTGAGATCCTCATGTCTCAGTCTTCCAAGTTCTGGGCTTACAGGTGTGCGCCACCATGCTTGGCTCAATGGGAAGTTGTATTCACATAACTTATTTTCTACATGTGTTTCAAATATCAGATGCCTTGCAATGTCTTACTTACTTGAAGCCATACATAGTCAAAGGATGGGTTTAGAAAATAGAGGACTTGGTAAGGAAAAGACAAGATTCATCTCTGAGGAAAGGGTTCAGGAAGATGTTGTTAGTCAAAAGACACAAAATTTCCATTCAATAGGAGGAATATGTTCAAGAGATCTATTGTATAACAGAATGACTATAATGAGTAAGAATTAATGTACTTTGAAAATCAATGAGAATATATTTTTTTTTTTTTGGTACCTGGGACTGAACCTAGGGGTATTCTATCTCTAAGCTACACTCCCAGGCCTTTTTATTTTTTATTTTGAAACAAGGACTCATTAAGTTGCCGAGGGTCTTGCTAAATTGTTTAAGCTGGCCTCAAACCTGTGATCCTCCTGTCTCAGCCTTCCAAGTACTGGGATTACAGGTATGCACCACGGTGCTTGGCTCAATGAGAGATTTTAAGTATCCTCATCACAAAAAGGAAGGATGCATGGTAATGTATATGTTAGTTAAATAGATTAAGCCTATGTTAGCTTTTCATCACTATGACCGAAATACCTGACAAGAACAACATAGAGGAGGAAAAGTTTATTCTGGACTCACTGTTGTAGAGGTCTCAGACCATGATTGAATTACTCCATTGCTCTGGGCCTGAAGTATGGGCAACATCATGGGGGAAGGGAGTCATAGAGGAAAACTGCTGAGCTCATAGCAGCCAGGAAGCAGAGCTACAGAAGGGACCAGGACCAGGACAAATATAGTCCACAAGGCTACACCCCCAGTGACCTATTTCCTACAGTCACTCACCACCTGCCTACAGTTGCCACCCAGTAAATCCATTCAAATTAATAATCCATCAATGGATCAATCCACTAATGAGGTTAGAGCCTTCACAATGCGATTATTTCACCTCTGAACATTTTGTATTGCCTAACGCATAAGCTTTTGGGGGAGGCATTCCAGATTCTAACCATAACAAAGCCAATCCTCAATATATATGTATTTCAAAACATATTGTACATAATGAATAGGTACAATTTTTACTGTCAATTAAAAATAAAAGAAGAATTTTATCTTTGTATTTTCTATACACATCACACCAACTCTCCCAATTGATAAATTTCATTAGATGAAGCAGAAGTTATAAACCATTCTACCATACAGCTAACACAGTCATAATTAAGTATACAAAATTAAACTCAAGCATTTGCTTGAGTATTTAATTGAAAGTTACTAAAAATGCCAAACACATGAAACAGACACAAGTCCTCTACTGTATTATTATAACACTAAAAATTAAACTTTCAAAACTTCCTCAAAGGTTACTAAAATAATCACAAGAAATATGAACTTCTACAAACTTTATATAAATTAGTGTTTTGACTGTTTAAAACAGTCACATAAACAATAACTGTAGCAAATCCCGAAAGTATTAAAACGTAATACATCACAGAAGTGTCAAAAATGAAATAATTTATTCAATATAAGCAGGATTGAAGGTTTTAGCTGAGGCTGGCTACAAACAGGGATCCTCTCCTCTCCCCGCCTCCCAAGTACTGGGATTACAAGCATGCACCACCACGCCCGACTATTTTGTTTTTTAACAGGGTCTCATAAGTTACTGTGCACTGGCCTTGAACCAGCAATTTTCCTGACTCAATCTCTCAAGTATTGGAAATACAGGCATACACTACCATACCCTGCTGAAAAAAATATTTAAAGTAAATACATTTTTATTTTGCTCAATTATAGAGGAATAATGAATACATCTTACATCTTATTTAAATGTTACATTATCCAGTACTAATTCTGTGAAATTACAATTCCATGAAAAAAGAAACTCATTTGACACCCCTAAAGCAAAACCGATAATAATAAACAAGAACGTTCATTTTTCATACCTTAAGGTAGCAATGTACATAGCAGTAATGAAGTAGGTTATCAGAAGGCTGAGAAAGGTTGCTGACCACATGCACCAACTGTTCAGCGTACATTGGGACAGAATGCTCCAGATTAATTTTATCCACCAGAATCTGAATGGATGGCAAAGGCCGAAGGGACTGGAAATGTGTTGTATTCATGAAGTTACTTGAGTTCTGGAAAATAATAGTGTTCACTTTATATTTTAAGAGTAGAGCAATAACTAACATATAATTCCTTCTATATAAGCTTCAAACTTGCACATTTTGTAGTGATATTAAATCAATCTGTACATGATGCCTTTCTGTAGAACTCTTGCCATAACCAAATATGAATCTCTTCTATATATTTTTAGATATGTCCTAGATTTCAAAGAATGCCTGTTTTGTAAAATTATCATTACCCTTTTAGCTAATGGCTTTTATATTTTTTCAACCAACTGAATAGTATTACTAAGTGCCTCAGTATGATGCAAATATTTTCTTAAATTAATCTCAAACATTCCAAAACATCGTCTAAATATCCAAGAGCCAGAAATCTTATTCTCTTTCCCTTTATTCACATTTAGATAACTAAGGAACTAAGTGAACTACATCACAGTGTAGAAGACACAATAAAGTAGGCAGGAAGGAAAATATCTGATCAAAATCATAATTACCTATGTTACAAACAATACATATTTTAAAGGCTCATAAAGGCCTAAAAATCTTAAGGAGGGCTTGGTAGACTCAGTGTCACAAAGCCTTTCTGAGCTTCTAAATAAATACAGGAAAGTATCAAGACATTCAGTGTATGTGCCCAAAACAATAAGTAACCCCTTCCCCTGTATTAGAACTTCCTGCCTTAAAATGCCCTCCCTATATTTCTCAATGAAAAACATGATGACTATCCACCCAGAAGAATGTGAAAATATGTGACGAGAGTCATTTTCTTGTTTTGTTTTGTCTGGCTTTCATTGTCACAATAATACTGCCATTTTGCAGGAATTGACAAAAATGGTAAATGCTACAAAAAACAATAGGGTCATTACTGAGAAAAAAATATGACTAAAAATTGACTAAATTGAAACATACTCCTGATTGTTTATTCATTATTATTTTAAAACCAACATTTATACAATAATTACTTTGTTTTCTTTTTTAACTAACTCTGTATTACCAAGAAAAAACTTACAGTAAAGCATGGAAATCTAGAGTATGGAGCTTAATTCTTATGCATATAACTAACTACCCACTGAAGCACAACAGAAGGGTATGCAATGTTTTTTTTCAGGAAATAATGAATGCCTACCAGAGGTAGCCAATATTTTAGCTTCAATCAACATAGCTAAGTTTAGTCTCAAAGTTCATAAAATTGGAATCACACAGTATATACTTTCACTTGACAGAACATTTGTGAGATTTATTTATTTATTTATTTATTTATTTATTTAATTTATTCATTCTGCTCTTTCTGTAACAATTTATCATTATGAAGTGGTTCTATTTCTTATAATACTTCTTACCTTATAATTTATATTTTCTGGTATTAAAACAGACTCACTATCCTCCTTTTAATTAGCATTTAAAAAGTACAGTTTTTTCTACCCTTTTATTCCTCACCTGTACTCATATTTTCTAAGTCTCAAAACTGGAATGGTATGTCTTTTGAAATCTTCCACATTTTGTCTCTTGTCTTAAAAAGTCACTAAAGTTAAAGGTCGTGTATATAACCCACATTGTTTTTGGGGATTTTGTTTTTTTGTGGCATGGGAGTTTGAATCCAGGGACTCACGCATGCCAGGCAAGCACTCTACCACTAAGCTACATTTCCATCACTCTAATTTCTTAATTACCTTTAACACTGCATCTGTTATTAATTTTTTCTTTTTTTTTTTTTGCGGTACCGGGGATTGAACCCGGGGCATTCTACCTCCGCGCTACACCCCCCAGCCCTATTTTTTATACTTTTATTTTGAAACCGGGTCTCACGAAGTTGCGGAGGACCTCACTAAGTAGAGAGAGAGAGACAGGGAGAGAGAGAGAGAGAGAGCTGAGGCTGGCCGCAAACCCGGATCCTCTGGTCTCCGCATCCCAAAGTACTGGGATTACAAGCGTGCGCCACCATGCCCGGCCTAATTTTTTCTTTAAATTCATTTTTTTGTATTTTAATACTTCCTAGTAATTTTTATTAGGAAGTTATCACCGTGGATAAAAATTATAGAGGATTTTTATTATATTATCTTTCTCTAAATTAACTTCTTTAGCAAATGGACAAAATACAAGGAGATCATCTTGTTCTCATTAAGGACTGGAATTGAGCTTTCTTAGGAATAATTTATTTCAATTTGGACTTACTGCTGGGGTATGGCCCTTACAAGGTGTCAAAGGAAAGCACCAGGTTCTCACTTGGCAAGGCTCAAATTCTCATTGTTGATATCCAGCACCAGGCACATAGCGAAAGCTCAGCTTTGTTCTTTTACCTGTTTTCTGCTAGGTTTTCTAACGTTTTGCATTGCAGATGAACAGCTTAGGAGTTAGCCAACAATATGAAGGGAAATGTATGCAGATTTTGGAACTGCCTACTCAGTGAGGCCTCCTTCTCTTTGAAGAGCATACTGAAAGATCAGACATGGCAGAGGAAAGAATCTGTGAGATATCCTCACATTTCAATCACAACTGCCAAAACCAAGAAGCAAAGAGAAGAAAGACTAAAAACAAAAAGAATATTCAAAACCTGTAGGACAACTATAAAAGACAGACATGTAATGGTAATTTCATAATGAGAATAAAGAAAGAAAGGAACAGAAGAAATGTCTGAAACAATAATGACTGAGAGTTTCCCCCAAATTAATACCAGACACTAAGCCACAGACCCAGGAAGTTCAGAGAACATCAAGCAGGATAAATGCCCAAAAAAACTGCACCTAGGTATATAATTTTCAAGCTGCATAAAATCAAAGATTTTTTTTGAAATCCTGAAAGTGTGTGTGTGTGTGTGTGTGTGTGTGTGTGTGTGTGTGTATGTGCGCACGCGCACGCACGCTATTCACTTCTAGGTTGTTTGGTTGTTTTTTTCCCCCCTTTCAATTCTTTAAATATTTCACTCAACTCTTCTTACTTGCATGCTTTCAAAGTGGAAGTCAGAAATTAATTCATATATTTGTGTGTATTTATATACTATCTTACCCATAAAGGAACAAACATGAAGAAAAACTAATAGTATTACAAGGAAAAAATTAATGAATCCACTACAGTTGGAAACTTCAAAATGCTGTATCAGAAACAGATCCAGAAAACAGATCAGTAAGAAAGTAATAAAACTAAATATAACCATTAACCAACTACAAATAATGGACTATTTTGTCCAGCAACTATAGAATATACATGCTTCTCAAGCTTACATTAAACATTCAGCAAGATACAACATATTCTAAGCCATCAAACACAGCTTATCAAAATTTTGTTTTTTGAGATACTGGGGCTTGAATCCAGATCCTCATACATGCTAGGCAAGAGCTCTACTGCTGAGCTACATTCCCAGCCTGCTTAACAAATTTAAAAGAATAGAAATCATACAAGATCTTCTCTCAGACCACAATGGAATTAAACTAAAAATCAGTAACAAAAACAACAGGAAAATTCCAAAATACTTGGAGGAAAATAATGCATTTCTAACTAACTCATGGGTCAAAGAAAAAAATCACGAGAGAAATTAAAAATAACTTGAATCAAATGAAAACAGCTTATCAAAATGTGTAGGATGTAGTGAGAGCAGTGCTTAGAGAGAAATTAATAGCAATGAATGCATGTGTTAGAAAAGAAGAAAATGTAAACTCAATCACCTAAGCTTCCACTTCAGGAAACTGAAAAAAGAAGGGTATAAGCACAAGAAAGAAAATAAATTGGAATAGAAATCAGTGAAATTGAAAACTGGGACTCCATAGAGAAAACTAATGAAATTAAAAGGTGGTTGCTTAGCCAGGCATGGTGGCGCACGCTTGTAATCCCAGTACTTGGGAGGCAGACACCGGAGGATCCGGGTTCGTGGCCAGCCTCAGCTACTTAGTGAGACCCTCCGCAACTTCGTGAGACCCGGTTTCAAAATAAAGTATAAAAAATAGGGCCGGGGGTGTAGCTCGGAGGTAGAACGCCCCTGGGTTCAATCACTGATACCGCAAAAAAAAAAAAAAAAAGGTGGTTGCTTCTCTGAGAAGATAAATTAAAATCAATAAGGCTCTAGCAAGGAAAGAAAAAAGATACAAGCTACTGATCAGAAATTAGAGAGACTTCATTACAAAGACAATAAAGAAAAACTATGAACAAATATATGCCTACAAATTTGATATCAAGATGAAATGGGCCAATTTCTTTTCTTTTTTTTTTTTGCGGTACTGGGGGTTGAACCCAGGGGCTTTCTACCTCCCATCTACACTCCCAGTCCTATTTTTTATTCTTTATTTTGAAACAGGGTCTCACTAAGTTGAGGAGGGCCTCACTAAGTAGCTGAGGCTGGCCGCGAACCTCTGATCCTCCTGTCTTAGCCTCCCAAGTACTGGGATTACAAGCATGTGCCACCATGCCCAGCTGGGCAAATTTCTTAAAAGACACTAGCTGATTACCTCAGTTATAGCGATCACCTCTAGATACAAAACCAAAAACATCTATGAAAGGAAGAATTGATAGCAGGACTTTATTAAAATTAAATTTTTCTGCTTTGTGAAAGACGCTGTCAGAAGAATGAGAAGATAAGCCACAGACCTGTGGAAAATATGTGCATAAGACACATCTGATAAAAGGCTGTTATCCAAAATATACAGGGAACTCCTAAAAGTCAACATTAAGAAAATAAACATCCAGCCGGGCATGGTGGCACACACCTGTAATCCCAGTCCGTGGGAGGCTGAGGTAGGAGAATGGAAAGTTCAAGGACAGTTTGGGCAAATGTGGAAGACCCTGTCTCAAAATAAAAAATAAGAAGGGCTAGGAGTGTAGCTTAGTAGTAGAATGCCCCTTGGTTCAATCCCCCGTACCACAAAAAAGAAAGCAAATATCCTGTTAAAAGATGTGCAACGGATCTGAAGAGATACCTCACCAAGAAGGTATATATATATCTCACCAACAAGATACATACATACATACACACACACACACGAGATAAATAGGCACATGAAAAGATGTTCCATGTCATCAGTGAAATGCAAATTAAAACAAAACATCCACATACCAACTAGAATGGCAAAATTCCAAAACACTGACAACACCAAATCTGGCAGGGATGTGGAGCAACAGGAATGCTCATTCATTGCTCATAGGAATACAAAACCATACAATCACATCAGAAGGTACTTTAGCAGTTTCATATCAAACTAAACATACTCTAAGCATACAATCCAGCAATTGTGCTCCTTGATAATGTACTCAAAGGAATTGAAAACATGTCCACACAAAAACTGACACACGTTTTCGTAGCAGCTGTTTTCATAACTGCCAAAACTTGGAAGCAACCAAGATGTCTTTCAGTAGATAAGTAGACAGATAAACTGTGATAAATCTAGACAATAGAATATTATTCAACACTAAAAAGAACTAAGCTTTCCAACCAATAAAAAACATGGAGAATATCCAAATGTACAGTAGTGAAAGAAGCCCATCTAAATAGGCTACGTATTGTGAGGTTCTAACTATATGACATTGTGGAGAAGGGAAAAGATCAGTGGTTGCCAGTAAAGTGAGAGAGGACAGAACAGGAGGAGCACTGAGGATGTTTAGGACAGTGAAACCATTCTGTGTGATACCACTATGGGAGATACAGGTATTACGCATTTCTCCAAACTCACAGAATGTAAACATAAAGAGTGACTTTGAACCTCACTATGATACATGCACAAATAAATGTATAATAAATAAATTGAGTGTCTACTCATGAAAAAAAAGTGAACCCTATACTAGGGACTTTGGGTGATAAATTATGTGCCAATGAAGCCTCTGCAATTATAATAAATGTACCACTCTGGTGGAGGAGACTGATAATGGGGGAGGCAAAGCAAGTGTGAGGACAGAAAAGAAATGGGAAATCTCAATGCCTTCTGCTCAGTTCCCATGTGATCCTAAAACTGCTTTAAAACTAAAGTCTATTTTTAAAAAGTTAGATGATAATGAAAATGGAAATGATAGAAAATACTGACGTTCTAATTTTCTCCACTGAAATTTCTCTAGATGATATCTTATTTTTAATACAATTCTTAATCTTGACTGGTCAATAGAGGGCAAAGATACGAAATGAAACTAATAGCTCATAATTCTCTTCCATTCTTCCGTAAGTTTTTCTTTCTTTCTTTTTTTTTTTTTTTTTTTTTTTGCGGTACCGGGGATTGAACCCAGGGGCATTCTACCTCCAAGCTACACATCCCCAGCCCTATGTTTTTATTCTTTATTTTGAAACAGGGTCTCACTAAGTTGCAGAGGGCCTCCCCCTAAGTAGCTGAGGCTGGCCACAAACCCGGAGTCTCAGCCTCCCAAGTACTGGGATTACAAGCGTGTGCCACCACGCCTGGCTTCCCATAAGTTTTTCTTAAAGTTAGGACAATTTTTATTTCCATAAATATCATCATTATGTGGACATCAAAAGTTATATGACAAGAAATAATAAATCAAAATAAAAGATAAAGCTCTACATGTATAAGTCAAACTAAGAAAGCAATACATTACATCTAGACTTTAAATATTAGTTGTCTAGTAGGTCCTCATTAACAATAATAGCAATAATCACTGGGTTCCTAATATATACAAATGGTTTACATGCATTATCTCATTGAATATTCAAAATAATACTAGGGAAACTGATCTGTGCCAGCATCCTGACAATCTTACATAAATCCATGTCACAAAGGTAAGGATTAACCACAGGAAACCTAAGTCTTGGTAGAATATTCTATGATACTCACAGATCAGGGGAAAATAGGTAGTCTTAAGAGGAGCTATTAAGACTATTTCTCCTTCAACTTCCCATCTTGAGGGATGCACCATGAGACAATTTCTCATCAGCTTCCCTCATTCAGGTGAGAAATGGGCTTTCCAATCACCCTTCTCAGCATACAACTGGAGGCTATATAACTGATTAGCTGAGGTGTGTGACTCAATCCTTGCCAAACAAGTGCTCTACCATGCATGTTGTCACTTTGTACTTTGTGGCAGTGCTATCCTAGGGAACAAAAGCTGACAGCATTACTGATTTGCTTTGGCTGTGTAGGTAAGTAATAAATTCAATCTACCTGGACCTATTGCTTCTTTAGTCACAAAATCTATAAGCCTGCTTAAAAACTATAATTTTCTTTTGTTTTTCAGAAAAGGAAAGTAAGGCTTAGAGATATACCAAGCTAGTATATGGCCTCACTTTTTCAAGGCGCATGTTCTTCAATATTTCTTTATATAGCCTTAGCTTAAGTTTTATCGAAGTATATATTTAAAGTTAATTTCTAAGAATTAACAATCATAGTTACATTGCTTTTACTCCATCATGGATAAATCTATAAGCAGATATTCTTTTATTTAATAACCAAAAGTATGTATATATGAGGGAGAAAAAGTAGTGAATTGCAAATATACCTTTTCTCCCATAATGACAGGAAGCAATTGGTCTAGCAAGTTGAATTCGGCCATGAAAATTGTGCAGGTACACTTGAGGAGAGTAACACTTGTATGTCGAGTAGGAATATATTCCTCCAAAGAAGCTACTTCTTCAGGATTCAGTACTGTTTCATTAGCATCCTTAATTTCTAAAATGAAAATGATGAAAATATAATGAGGAAATTTTTGTTTTATTGGTGCATTGTAATTATGCATCATAGTGAGATCCAAAGTATCACATTCACATACACATGACATCGCTTGACATGTTTCCCTCCCCTCCCAGCCCTCTCCCCCTTTCTGTACAGCTAGTGAGATTGACAGGATACATTCATATATGAACCTAACAGTATTCAGTCTGTTTCCTTTTAAATGAAGAATATTTTAAGCAATTAACTTTCTTAAACAATTGAAAATGAATTAATCAGTTCCCCAAATTCTAAGGCCAAATTCTGTATTTCTTTTCAATGATGAAGCAGTTGTTAAATTCCAGAATGTATTATAAATTACTCTAGAATGTAAATGTATAAATCTTTGCTAAACAAAAATTAACAAGTTTTTTATTTCAAAATCTCTTTTAAGAAATTCCCAATTTTTTTTAAGAATAGAAGCTTTCTAGTTATCAAAATACCACTGAGATAATATAAAAGCAAGATAGACTGGGAGGAAAATACTCGCCATAGACAGATATACAGGTAGAGATATAGAAACAGAGACAGAGACAGAGACAAAGACATTGCCACAAAGGACTTGTATCCATAGCAAAATCTTTAAATAAAAATAAGAACCCTCCTAAAAATCATTTAGAAATAGACAAATAATACATAAATAGCCAAAAAAGAAATAACTTGAATAAGCAAAAGGTCATATATCCAAATGGCCAAAAGTTTTATCAAAGCTAATCATTAGGCACTGGATAACTACAAATAAAGACAGTGGGATATACCCACTGGAATGAAAATAGTGAGAACACTAAGTGTAGCCAAACATGAAGAGCAAAGATCATTAACTTTTTCTATAAAGAGCCATATAAAAAATACTTTAGGTTTTGTGGGCCGTATGTCATAATTACTTGAAATCTACCATTGTGGTACAGTAGCTGCCACAAGACAATATATAGCTGAATAAGCACAGCTATAATCCAATATGATTTTATTTAGGGACACTCAAAATTAAATTTTGTATAATTTTCATATGACACAAAATAAAACTCTTTTAACCATTTAGAATGTGGAAAAAAAGAAAAAAAAACATTTCTGTTCACTGGCTGCACAAAAACTAACAGCAGATCATAGTTTGATCAAGAGCAACTGAAAGTCTCACATTCTGCTGGTAGGGGTATAAAGTGGTTCAGTCCCTCAAGAATACAGTTTGGAAATATCTATTAACAGTAAATGTATACAACTCTTTGATGTAGTGATTCCACTCTTGGGTACCCAACAGAAATATATAATATATTTACCAAGCAACATACACTACAATGTTTGTAGTGTCACTATCAAAATATCCGGAAACTAGAAACTAACCATATACTCATCAACAGTAACATAGATAAATGAGACATAATATAGTCACACAACAGAAACCTATACAGCAATAAGAACAAATCTCGTAAACATAATGTGAGCTAAGGCCAGAGACAAAATAGTATATATTGTATAATTCCATTTATAGGAATAAAAATAGAAAGAAACACCAGATCTGTGATGTTACAAGTAAGGGCAGTGGATACCCTTGAGGACAGAATAGTAAGTAACCAGAAGATGGCACAATGGGGACTTCTGAAAAGATGGTTTTTATTTTTTGAATAGTTACTTAAATAGACGTGGTTAAGTTTGCAAAATTCACAGAACTATACCCTTGAGCTG
The DNA here is from genome assembly GCA_004027185.1 of Glis glis. NCBI lineage: Eukaryota > Metazoa > Chordata > Mammalia > Rodentia > Gliridae > Glis > Glis glis. The sequence continues at coordinate 12,578 of PVJS01045050.1, forward strand.
TGTGTAATTTCCTATGTGTATATATACACATATATATACAAAAAATATATTTTTGTGTGTGTGTATATATATATATATTTGTATATATATAACACATATATATACACAAAGGCTAAGAAAAAGGGAAGCATACAGCAAAAGTGCTAACAAAGAAAGATTTAATATACATACACTCATACATATGTCTACATATACATACAGGTAGCCCTTACTTTGCTCAGTGCAAACACACAAGAATTTTACTTATTACAGTTGAGTTATGGTTCAAATATTGATTACCAAGGTATATTAACTGTGAGTAATTGCATTAATTACAAACTGCTAATTCTTCACCTCACAAATCATTAGGTAAATATTAGATAAGCAGCATTACCAAAGCCCAATCATTTCAGTTCTCTCAATTTTGTCAGAATTGGATTAGTTTACTGCACATCTGCTACTTAGCTCATGCTTAGACATCAAAGCATGTAGTTGTGTTGCCTCCTCATGTGACATTGATAAACCTACATGCCACTTTACAAAAGTGGATAATCCTAACAGAGAAGTGGTGATAAAAGATAAAAGTGCAAAGAAGCAAAAAAGGGTAACAATAGAAGTAAAATTCTAATTGAACATAAATGAAGTGATGGAAGAAACATCTGATCTTGGAAGTACCAATGCTGCACCATTTCCAAAAAGCTCTAGAAGAACTTAGTGAAAACAAACTTATCAATTGTACATGAGGAGAGGGGATGTGATAAAAAGGATGAGAATGCCTCAGAGGAAGTTATACAAGCAAAATATTTTCCATTAAAGGAACTCTCAGAGGTTTTCAAAAAATTAAAAGTACATAGGATAAAATGTTTGAATCTTATCAACTTAGAAAGGATATGACAATTTTCCAAGGAATAGGAAACACATTCCATACTGCAAGTTAGGAGACAAGAACTAGTCAAACTCTTAAAAGCTTTTTTAACAAACCTTAAAGTTTATTTTTTACTATTCCTTTTACTTTTTCACTTTTCTATACATTTATAACCAATAATAAGAGTTTTTGATGTTTTTAAAAAATTTCTAAAGATTGTGGGCAATTCTAATTTTCCCCCTAGTATTAAGATCATTTTGCATGATCACTTTTATAGTCCCAAACCACTGTGCAACATGAGAACTGCCTATATCGTAAACTTATATCAGCTAGCAGCTTCTTTAGATAACATCATATTTTTTAAATGACCAACTGATTCAAATAAATATTATATGTGTCATAATTCTACTATAGCAGAGATTGCTAGCTGCCTTGGAGAATTCACTGCCTCATTTTTCCCTTTAGCAATAAACCCTTCTAAATATAAGTCAGTTTTATGCACTCCTTCTAGAGTTTACCTTGCAGCTAGGTATGAGAACATGTCACCATTTTGGTCAATGGAATGAATGACAGAATCAATTCCCTTAAATAAAACTACCTACCATTCTGTCTTCTTCTCCCTTCTTGTTGATTAAAATTAAATACTGTTATAGATGAGCCAACACCAATCAATATTCTACAATTAGGTTGACTATTTTTAGCTTAAAGCTAAAAATAAAATAGTGATTACTAGAAGTTGAGAAGGGTGGGGAAGAGAATGCATAAAGGGAGGATGGATAGTTGGTACCAAAAAACAGAAGGAATAAGTTCTGGTATTCCACAGCAGAGAAGGATGGCTGTAGCTCATAATACCCTATTACATATGTAATGAAAATCTAGAAGAAAGGAGCTTGAAGTCTCCAAACATAAAGAAATGATAATGAGAGGCTAAATACCCTGATTAGATCAGTAAATGCTGGATGTATACACTTCCGTTTTATTTGAAATAGTCCAAGACTAGACTCATTCCAAATGTCCTTCAACATGTGAATGTTTTTACCAACTGTTGCACATGCAACCATGGAATACTACTCAGCAATAAAAAGAAATAAATTACTGATACATACAACAACTTAGACAAATCTCCAGAGAATCATGCTTAGCAAAATAAGCCAAACCCAAGAGCTTACTTACTGAATGATTCCACTTATATAACACTTTTGAAATGACAAAATTTTAGGAATGCAAGACATTAATAGTTTCCAGAGTTTAGGAATAAAAAAAGAGGGGGGAATACACTAAGAGCTGTGTGTACGTATATTCGTATTACATTGAACCACACTATTATATATAATGGCAATGCAATAATAAAAGTATAAAACAAGAGAATAAAATGGATGTTTAATTGTAAAATAAAAAAAACAAGAAAGAGAGAGGGACAAGGTAAGGAGATGGGTGTAGTTATAAGAAGGCAACATGAGGGACCTTTGCAGTGTTAGAATTGTACATTTTAAATGTGATAAGGGAACCAGGCGTGGTGGCCCACACTTGTAATCCCAGTACTTGGGAGACTGAGACAGAAGAATCACAGGTTCACGGCCAGCCTCAGCTACTTAGTGAGGCCCTCCGCAACTTAGACTCTGTGGGGCTCTCCACCCAGTGCCATGAAAGGGCCTGGTGGACTAGCAGAAGCCTGCCCTAGAGTACCAGGCCTCTTCCACGTGGCAGTGTCTCAGCATAACAAAGGCAAGATGGCGCTGGCAGATGCCGCAGGGTGAGGGTCTGCAGATAACTCCCCCTGACCACAGGAAGGCCATCATAGGCAGTTACCTCCTTACAACGGGTGCCGTCGCCTATGATAGGTCATAGGGGGGCAGAAACTGCTTTACCTTTTATCCCATTGGGCCCAGCTTATCTCTTTGGAATTTCTTTTATGGCCTTTACTTTAAAAGTGCGAGTTTTTTCCTGAATAAACGAGATCTTGCTTGACTTGTCTCCCGGCCCAGGGTGTTTGTTCAGGCCGCGGCGCTCACCCCCTGCCCAGTTCGTGCCACTCTCGGGGCTGGACCCCGAGAAGACTCTGTTTCAAAATAAAGAATAAAATATAGGGCTGGGGGTGTAGCGTGGAGGTAGAATGCCCCTGGGTTCCATCCCCAGTACCGCAAAAAAAAAATGTGATAATGGTCATGCAAACCTATACAGGTGATAAAATTGTTAGTGTATGTGTACGCACACACACACACACACACACACTTCTAAACATATACACACACACAAACACACGAATATAAGTAAAACTGGGAAACTCCAAATTCTTAAAAAATGAATAATGTTTACTCTAGTACTTGCTACTAAAATAATAAGTTAATAACTCTAGTACTCAAAATCTTTCAAAGATTTCCCATCACTTTTAGAATTAAATCTAAATTCCTTGCTCACTAAGGCCTGAAAGATTACATACATCTACCTCTCTGACTTACCAATATTTACTGTGCTCCTAGCTGTCACAGCCAGCTTTTCTTCCTGCAAGTTGCCAAGGTGCTCCTGCCTTGAGGCTTGTACTGCACATAAGACCCTCTTTTCTCGGATTATTACAAAACTCACTCCTTTACTACATCGGTTATGGGTCAGCTCATATATAAACTCTCCAGAGATGACCTTCCTAACCTCCCTATCTAAAACAACTCTCCTCTCCTTTTATCTGAAAGCATCTTGTCCGCATCTCTTTTAATTCTTTTCGCAAAGCACTTACCAATGTCTGAAATAATTTTTTTTCTTGTTTACTAAAACAGAAGCTTATTTCTTTTCACATCTCACTTGGATCTAAAGGATCTGGGTCTGACATGGTGCGGACAGCACTGAGGACCTTGGTTCTTTTTTTTTTTTTGCGGTACCAGGGATTGAACGCAGGGGCGTTCTACCTCCGCACTACACCCCCGGCCCTATTTTTTATACTTTATTTTGAAACCAGGTCTCACAAAGTTGCGGAGGGCCTCACTAA
>PVJS01045051.1:0-16400 GCA_004027185.1 Glis glis
CCCATTAAATTACCAAAGTCATTCTTCACTGACATAGAAAAATCTGTCCTTAAATTCATTTGGAACAACAAAAAACCCAGAATAGCCAAAGTAGTTCTCAGCAACAAGAACCATGCAGGAGGCATCACAATACCTGACTTCAAACTATACTACAAAGCCATAGTAATAAAAACAGCATGGTATTGGCACAAAAGCAGACGCATAGACCAATGGAGCAGAATACAAGACTCTGAAACAAATCCACACATCTACAGCGAATTGATTTTTGACAAAGGGGCTAAAAACATCCACTGGAAAAAAGATAGCTCCTTCAACCAATGGTGCTGGCAAAATTGGCTAGCCATATGCAGAAAAATAGAAATAAACCCCACTTTCTCACCTAGTACACAAGTCAATTCAAGGTAGATCAAAGATCTAGAAATCAGACCAGAGACCTTGTGGCTAGTCGAAGAGGGCATAAGTCCAACACTTCAACACATAGGCACTGGTAAAGACTTCCTCAACAAGACCCCAAAGGCACAGGAAATTAAAATGAGGATCAATATGTGGGATTGCATTAAACTGAAGAACTTTTGTGCAGCAAAGGAAACAATCAAGATCATCAATAGAGAGCCGACAGAATGGGAAAGAATTTTTGCCAGCTATTTCTCTGATAGAGGACTAATATCTAGAATATACAGAGAACTTAAAAAAAAAACTAAGAAAACAAATAACCCAATCAAAAAATGGGCATGTGAACTAGACACTTCATGGAAGAAGAAACACAAATGGCCAATAAATGTATGAAAAAATGTTCAACATCTTTAGCAATCAGAGAAATGCAAATCAAAACTACCCTGAGATTTCACCTAACCCCAATTAGAATGGCAATCATTAAAAACACAAACAACAAGTGCTGGCAAGGATGTTTAGAAGTAGGAACTCTAATACACTGTTGGTGGAATTGCAAATTAGTGCAACTGCTTTGGAAAACAGTGTGGAGGATCCTCAGAAGAATGGGAATGAACCTACCATATGACCCAGCAATGCCACTTCTAGGCATCTACCCTAAAGAACTGAAACCAAACTACCAGACTAATGCCTGTGTATCTGTTTATAGCTGCACAATTCACAATTGCCAATCTTTGGAACCAGCCAAGATGCCCATCAACTGATGAATGGATTAGAAAACTATGGGATATGTACACAATGGAATTTTACGCAGCCATAAAGAAGAACAAAATTACATCATTTATGGGAAATGAGGGAACTGGAGAACATTATGCTAAGTGAGATTAGTCAGTCACAAAGAGTGAAAAGTCGGATGTTCTCCCTAATATGTGGAAGCTAGGTAGAATGGGACTTAGAAGGGACTCCAGACAAAGGAGAAAACTTTAGATGAGCAAGAAGGGGACCTAACTTATGGGGAGGGGAGGGGGGAAGATGGAAACCCACTATGGCACACAATGTATATACACAAATTTATCAGTCAATATGCCGAGCACGGAAAGGAGGGAAGGGGGAGGGAATAGGCTGGGATTTGAGGGAGGGCTAAATGAGCAATGTGTGCATGCATGCTTCTGATACCCTGACACTTATCAAAATGTATAACTACAATGCACCAATAAATTAATATATCTAAAAAAAAAAAGACTACAGAAAGGCCTCTCACTAAGCCTTGGTTTGGGAGAGTAAGAAAGGATGCAGCCTTTGAATCTCATTATCTGGGTACTTTTTGGGACTTAGCCTGATCAGGCCAAGTCAGTCAGTCTCCTTGTGGCCCCCATCCTTCGCATCTAGGCCCTGCCTCAGATGTAAAGTCTCAGAGTTCTTATTCTCAGACCACTCAGGGCTTCCTCCTATTTTCCTTCTTCTGCTGTCCCCTTTCCCAAGAAGTCCTGTCTTGCCCTCCTGGGAGCTTGGTCCTTGATCTTAGTCTTCTCAGTGAATGTCCCTTTCACCATCTGCTCAGAAGAAACCTGTTGCAGATCTGCATTCAGCACTCCTTTGCTGACAGCCCGCAGTTCCTTACCTGTGATTCTGAAATACGTGCAGTGAAAGCTGGAAGTTTTCATACCTCACTTGGTGACAAAAACAAGTCTGAATTGATGCAAAACTATTTTTCCTACTTGCTGGTAATACTCATACATTTCTCAGCAGAAATATTAATGTGTTTGTCTATGAAGAGCTCCCAGATGCTATGTATTAACTATGTGCATCTCACTATTAACTTTCTAAATCTGAAAACTTCTGAATCTAGAAATGGCCTGAGTGTTTTGCATAAGGTATAGTAGACCTGTGTTCTAAACCATGGGTTTTCACCTTCTGGTGAGGTCCATCATTCCATTTTGGATTGTGCTTTCTGGCTATTTCCCATCCTCCTCTGTGTGTGTTGATTTCATCTGCTCATCTTCTGGCTATTTCTTTCCTAAATGGAGGCTATACTTCTTCATATTTTTCTTTTGCCCTCTGCTCTGCACTAAATTCACCCTGACCAAGTCTACTACTTGCCAACTTTGGGGTAGGGGGGACTTCAATCTTGATGTTACTTGCTCTCTCAGTTTGACTAGAAGCTGCACCCCTCTCTATAGTACCAACTCCACCCTTTCCTTTCAGCACCATTCTTCTCTTCTGGGCCTTGTCTCCCTCTCTGACCTGTATGACTTGTTAGTGTTCTCAGGGGTCACAGTGAACAGGAAAGCTGGGCCAGCCATCTCTTGCCATGCGTCCTGCCTTCAACACTCGTGTCCACTCATTCATCATTGAATGGATGATTGCTCTCCTGGGGCTCTGTCTCTGGTCAGAGGGAGGGCTCCTCACTCCATAGTTCCCCATGAACCATTTCACACACGCTTGCAGCTTCTTCTGCAGATTGAGCCTCATCCTGAACTTTAGAGTGGGACATACAACTTCCTACTGGTTATTGTCTCCTCTACTGGTTCCTCAGACTCAACACATCTCAACATAGCCACCTTGTCTTGATGAATATCTCTACCTGAGTCATTCTTCATGACTCCATGGTCCCCATACTGGTGTCATCTGGCCCTCTTCTCATCCCTGTATGGCTGCCTTGCTCACCTGTTTCCTTGATGACTACCATAGTGATCTAACCAGTCTTTCTGCCCCCATCTATGGTCAGAGTATTCCCCAGTTTTAAAATCAGCTCCCCCAGGTTTTATTGCAGGATGATAGCACATGTTCATGGTCCTCTACAATCTTAATAACTTCAACTTTATCTTTGATTAAACTCATTTCCCATCCTGCTACTCTGTAAGTCCAGCTGCCGTGGTTTAAATGTGCTCCCCAAAGTTCCTGTGCTGGAAACTTGATCCCCAATGTGGGGATGCTGAGAGGTAGGACCTTTAAGAGGTGATTTGGCCATCAAGGCTCTGTCCTTATGAGTGCATTAGTGCCACTATCGTAGGTGTGGATTTGTTATCATGAGGATGAACCTCTTCTTTCTGCCTCTATTTTCCCTTCTGCTATGGGATGATGCAGCAGGAAGGTTCTCATTTAGATGCTGACACCTTGGTCTTGGACTTCCCACCCTGCAGAATTGTGACAAATTTATGCTCATTATGAATTACTCAGCCTTAGGTATTCTATTATAGCAGCACAAAATGGACGAAGACAGGAGCTATGTAGAATTGCTCGCTCTTTTCCAAATTTATCAGACGTTTTCCTGTCTCAATCCTTTGGCTTGTTCTGATCTTTCTGTCTGAATTCTCATGTCCTTTCTGACTGATTGGATACCTTGAAAAAGTGGAGCTTAGTTGATTCTGCAGATCTATTCTAAAACTGCTTTTCATATGAGTTTACTATTCTTTGTTTTCTGCTCAAATAGTACTTTCTTGCAGCTATTTTTATAGTTAAGAGATATGTCATAGGCACTTCTACATTGTATCAGGACTTTCTGACATTTTTGCATATGAAGAATAATCAAGTAGTTTCATGTCTTACATAGCTAAACACTGTATCTAGAGCAAGATATGGAATTAGTTTTTTCACTCTTAAGTCTAGGGCATTTAGTAGACATTTGTTATGGAAAATTTCAAGCAGTGCTCATCACCTAGCTTCCACAATTATAGATTATGGCTAATTTGTTTCAACTTTACCTCAGCTCACTCCACTGTACCCCAGAAGATTCTGAAGCAAATGCAGACATCATATCAGTATATCCTTAGTAAAATATACTTATCTTTAAAAGCTCAATAAAATTATCACACCTAAAAGCAATTATTGTTTCTTGGTATCATTCAGATATCCAGTTAGCATACTAATTTTTCCAATTGTCTTATAAATTTTATTGAGCAGTTCATTTCTTTTAATCAGAATACAAATGTGACTTATGTATGGCAATTATAACTTTCTTTTAATCCATTAGTTAAAAAATAGAAATTTATTTATTGATGAGACTGGATTTCTTTTTACTGGTATTCACTCAGGTTAGATTTTGCTTATTGTATATCAATGGTGTTATTTCACATGAACCTTTGGCACTGCATTGCATGTAAATTGGTAATTACATTTAGAGGTGTAAGAATATAATTAGATATTTTCTGTCAAAGGAATAGCTTAACTTAAACTCCATTTTGTAATCTTGTAGAAACTTAGATTCCTTTGGAAAATTAGCATCTCTTTAAAAATTGCAAATGTCAACCCCCCATGTCCCCTATAGCTGACCACAAAGATTATGAAGCTGCTAGCTCCACCAATAGGAGTACAGCGCAGAAGCCTGGTGTTATGAATATAAAAGCCCACCGGGCTCTCCGTCAGGTGTGCTCACACATACTTGGCAGCATTCTTTTTAGCAAAAAAGTAAAATCTCCTAATCAAACAATTTTTGAGCATTTTTGATGTCGTGAAAATTTATTTCTAACAAATTTGGTGCCTAACGTGGGGCACAGCACCCCTCCAGAGTGGTGAGAACTCCTTCTTCTTAGGAGGACACGTCCTACCACCTTATGGTAGCCTTAGGGCGGAGGGGAACCATAAAGTCTCTGGAGCCAGGGACAAACGCTCAGGCAAAAATTGGGCGGCAACACGGGGAAGGCCTTAACAAATACCGTGGTGGCCAGATAACTCCACGTGTGGACCAAGGAATGAATGCTTTGGGAGAATCAAGTAATGCCTTGGGTGGCTGGGGCATCCCAGAGGCTGTGTGTGCTTGAATGAGATGTATCATGGGTATGGCGCAAATGTGGAGTCTGGATCCGCAGTTCGTTTTATATCCGTAGTGCTTCATATGGCATAAGAAGGCTTCAGCTGAGGATCCTGTCAGGGGACATACTGTCCTGCCAGCAGCTAAGAAGTGCCTACCTTGGATATGTTTCCTGTGAGGGAGAAGGGCAGAGAAGGATGAGGCAGATTGGGAGAGGGATATTAAAAATAAATCTCCAGCAGGGGGAGACTAGAGGTCTCTAATCAAGCATCTAGATGAGATTACACGACTAGGCAAGCCAAGATGGAAAATAAAAGTTCTTCACCTAATGAGAAGGTTCCCAGGGAGGGAGAGGCATTAAATAAAATTTCCTTAGATAGTTTCCTAGGGCATATGCTCCAATATTGGAAATATTCCTTCCTAGGACAGAAGGAAAAAAGAAACACTAAATGATAAAATATTGCTGTTTCATTTGGACACAACCCATCCTCAAACCACCGGTATTCTGGCAAAAATTTGGTTCTGATAAGGATTAGGTTTGCTAGTCATTAATTGAATATATCAATGACAAAAATCATTACCCAGGAAGAAATAGACTATGCACTCTTCTGGAGGAAGGAACCTGTAGTCTTATTCCCTAGAAAGGCAAAAATAAACAAAAACAAGGGCAAAAATGGCAATTGGGACCCCCTTGACTATTTACCTCCTTCCTGTAATTCAGGGAATCAACAGTATGACCCACCTCAAGCCATTGATGAGAGAGAGAGAGGGAGAAGGGAAGGAATATAGGTTGACTGCAGCAACCTCAGAGCCCCCTCCTTCATTATGTACTTCTTTTCCCCTACTGAGAGGAGAGGTTCAACAATGTAAGCCAGATGTCCAAAATTTACCTTTTTCTTCCAAAAACTAATGGTTCCAGGCTCTTTACCCACTTAGGGAAGTTCCTTTGGGTGGAGGAGCTATTGGATTTATAAATGCCCCCTAACTAGTTCCAAGATTACAGCTCTAAACAAGGAACTCAAGCCTCTAGAGGACCCCCATGGGGTTGTGGACCAGCTAGATCAATTTCTGGGACCTAGATTTACAAGTAGACTGAACTAATGTCCATTTTGGGCATCCTCTGTACTAGAGAGGAGAGGGCAGCTATTAGATGGGCAGCCATGGCCGCATGGGAATGAGGGCGCCCAGCAGGTCCTGGCATCCCAGCTGCTGAGGCTAAGTTTCCCAGCCAGGAGCCCCAATGGAATAGAAACAACCCAGAACATAGAAGTCATATGAGGGACCTTCGGGATCTAATAATTAAGGAAATTAGAGAATCTGTGCCTCAATCCCAAAACATGACTAAGACTTTTGATGTACAACATGAAAAGGAGGAGGGGCTAGTCAATTTTCTTAATACACTGAGGCCCAGATGCAGCAGTATTCTGGATTAAACCTAGAGGACCCTCTAGGACAGGGAATGCTTAAGTTACATTTTGTTACCAAAAGTTGGCCAGACATTACAAAGAAGTTGCAAAAATTAGAAAACTGGGAAAATCGGACCCTAAAGGAATTGTTAAGGGAAGATCAAAGGGTATTTGTAAGGAGGGATGAAGAAGAAAAAGAAGAAAAAATCAAAAATGCTAAAATAACGGTCTCCACTATAGCACAGGTAACCCAGGGGAAAACTGGCCCTAGAAATTGGGGACAAAAATCCTCAACCCGGGGACCCCCAAAAGGAAGAGGGACTCAGGGACAATCTAAAGGGAAAGGAAAAGATAAATGTTACTGATGTGGAAAAGAAGGCTGTTTTAAAAGAGAATGGCCAGATCTAAAGAAGGAAGAAAGGGTCTTATTCCTCAAGACCTTTGAGGAGGATTAGAGAAGTCAGGGGCTACTTTTATGCAATTGGTCCTACCAAGCACCCTTGATAAGTCTGCAGGTGAGACCCAAAAGGGAAGGATTAACATTCCTGGTAGACTCTGGAGCAGCCCATCCTACCCTTCCTCCCCAAGGTTGTCTAATAAATTGTTAATGGTGTTGGGGGTAAGGGGAAAGGATTTAATGTGCCTATTTTTGAGGAAACACAGGTTAAGTATAAGATCAGACTAGCCCAGGCAGAATTCATTTTTGAATCCGAGGCAGGAACTATTCTTTTGGGCTGAGACCTAATGACTAAATTAGGAATTGGATTAAAAATAGATCATCAAAGGATTCAGGTTTTACTCAATCTCCTTTCCTCCCTGGAAGAGGAGAAGATACACCCTGTGATATGGACCAAGGAAGGAAATACAGGGAGGCTTAATATTTCTCCCATACAGATTGAACTAAAAAGAAGAGGGAAAATAGTTAGGAGAAAGCAATACCCAATACCTCTTGAAGGAAGGATAGGATTACAACCAATCATAGAAGGCCTACTCTGGGGTGGCCTGCTTGAACCCTGCATGTCTCTGTTTAATACTCCCACATTACCTATAAGGAAGTCAGATGGATCCTACAGATGGGTTCAGGAGCTAAGGGCTATAAATCAGATTGTCTAAAGCAGGTACCCCGTAGTCCCTAACCCTTATACTCTTCTTAGCAGGATTCCTCATGAACATAACTGGTTTAGCATGGTAGATTTAAAGGATGTCTTCTGGGCCTGTCCTCTAGCTAAGGAAAGTAGAGATAACTTTGCCTTTGAATGGGAGGACCCTGGGACTGGGAGAAAACAGAAATATCAATGGACAATCTTGCCACAAGGGTTCACAGAACTACCCAACTTGTTTGGACAAGTTCTAGAAAAGGTGCTAGAGGAATTTGAGGTTCCTTCCTCAATTGGGCTGATCCAATATGTGGATGATCTACTCCTCTCCAGAAAAGATAAAGAAAAGATTACAAACACCACAATAGATTTATTAAACTTTCTGAGACAACATGGCCTGAGGGTCTCAAAGACCAAGTTACAATTTGTAGAAAAGGAAGTAAAATATTTAGGGTACTTGATCAGTGAGAGAAAAAGGAGATTGGGTCAAGAAAGAGTCTCAGGGATAACTAGTATGCCCCTTCTGGGTGCCAAAAGGGAATTAAGGAAATTTTTAGGGCTTATTGGGTACTGTAGAGTATGGAATGACTCATACACCCTTAAAACTAAGGAATTGTATCTTAAATTCCTAGATGAAGAACCTGACCCCATCCTCTGGAAGCCAGAGGAAATGTAATTGGTTGAGGTTCTCAAGCAGGCTTTAATCACTGCCCCAGTATTAGCTTTACCATCCCTAGAAAAACCGTTCCACCTCCACATTAATGTAGATAAGGGTACTGCATTAGGGATGTTAATCCAATAGCATGGAGAAATAAGACAGCCTGTAGCCTATTTGTCCAAGCTCTTGGAACCCATTACCAGAGGCTGGCCCAAAGGCATTCAGTCGGTAGCAGCCATAGCCCTACTTACAGAGGAAGGTAGAAAACTGACCTTTGGTGAATCTTTAGTTGTAAAGTACTCCATATCGGGTTAGAGCAATTCTAAACCAGAGGGTGGGTAGATGGCTGATGGATTCCCAAATACTAAAGAATGAAGCAATCCTATTAGAAAAAAGGTGATTTGACCCTTACTACCAATAACAGCCTTAACCCAGCTGAATTTTTAATGGGAGGTGGAGTCCAAGAGCCTTTGGAGCACCATTGTCTGGATCTCATAGATTACCATACCAAAGTCAGACCTGATCTCAGGGAGACCCTTTTCTATACAGGTGCTAGACTCTTTGTAGATGGCTCCTCTAGAATACTCAAAGGAAAAAGACATAATGGATACTCAGTTATAGATGGTGAAATATTCACTGTCATAGAGGCAGGAAGACTTCCTGATGGGTGGTTAGCCCAAACCTGTGAATTGTTTGCTCTAACCCAAGCTTTAAAACATCTGAAGGGAAAGGAAGGAGCCATCTACATACACTCAAAATATGCTTTTGGAGTGGTGCATACCTTTGGAAAGATTTGGGCTGAAAGAGGTCTTATCAATAGTAAGGGGTGGGATCTAATATATAGTTAATTACCCAGGTACTAAACAGCCTAATGTTAATTGAAGAAATAGCCATAGTACATGTTCCTGGGCATCAACAGGGTTACTCTACAGAAGCTCAGGGAAATAGGTTGGCAGACATAGTTGCTAAGGAAATAGCTCTGAAACCAGAGGCCCCAATTCTCCATCTTACCCCCATCATCCCTTCCCCTCCTGTTACCCCAGCATTCACTCCCCAAGAGAAGGAATGACTGATCACATTAGGAGCCTCAAAGACTCCTAAAGGAAAATGGTTGTTGCCACATGGGAGAGAGATGCTTTCTAAACCAATTATGAGGGAAATATTAGCCCAATTATACTAGGGAAGTCATTGAGGCCCACAGGCCATGTGTGATGCAGTCCCAATAGTCTATGGATGCATGGGCATTTACACCATAGATAAGCAAGTAAATGAGGGCTGCATTACCTGTAGAAAGGTAAATAAGCAGGCTCTAAGGAGAAAACTAGTGGACAAGAGAAAAGCAGAAATAAGGCCCTTCAAAGTATCCAGGTGGACTACACAGAAATGCCAAAGCTGGGGCGACTTAAATACCTTTTGGTAATAGTTGATCACCTTACCAACTGGGTTGAAGCGGTCCCACATCCAAGTGCCATGGCCAAGAATGCTGTTAAGGTTTTACTGGAAGCTGTAATTCCCTGCTTTGGATTAGTTGAAAACATAGATTCAGACAATAGAAGCTGTTTCACTGCTACTATTATTAAGGGTCTAGTAAAGGTTCTGGGAATTAGATGGGAATATCACGTACCCTGGCACCCCCTCCCCATCCTCTGGTAAAGTAGAAAGAATGAATCAGACCCTAAAAACCCAAATAACTAAGTTTATCTTAGAGACTAGGCTCCCATGAACAAAATGTCTCCCAATTGCCCTCCTTAGGGAGAACTGCTCCCTGTAATGATATCGGCCTATCACTATATGAGATTCTCTATGGGCTATCTTACTTGGGTCTGAGTTCAGACATACCAACCATGGAGACCACAGATCAATTTCTCAGAAGTTATGTGTTTGGTCTCTTTTCTTCTTTGTACTCTCTTAGGGAACAAGGGTTGCTAGTCCAAACCCCACCTCTTGAATTTCCAGTGCACCTCATCAACCCTGTGACCAGGTGCTAATAAAAGACCTGGAAGGAGGACAAGCTCGAGACAGCCTGGGAAGGACCATATCAGGTGCTACTTATGACAGCTGTTCTTGTCAGGGGGTAAAGGGTCCATTCCTCACCCCAAGAACTCAGGATTTGGCAGGGTCCTTGGCTTCCAGGAGAGAAAAAATTTCAGCACGCGCCAGTCAGAGATAAAGAGAGAGGTTTATTTAGGAAAAGTGGAGGATAGGCCTTCAAGGGAGAACGCAGGCCATCTCAAGACTTTGGGGTCTTTACAGTCCTTTACAGATCCCATGAGGGGATGGGTAGGGGCTCATGGCAGGGATGGGGGCTCTGGTCCCCTTTTTTTGAATCCTCGGGGTCCCACCATTTTATCAGTGGGTGCTGGGTGATGCTTGGGCTTGACCAATGGTCAGACAGGTTTTTTTGGATCCTTCCTTTACCAAGCATTTCAGATGGGAAGATAGGCCATTATGATTAAAAGTGTGGCCTATTAAGGACTTTTGCCTAAGAAAGAGCAGACCTTGTAGGGTGGAGATAATGGAGTTTCTAGATTTTGAAACTATATTTTCCTCCTTCCTTTCCAGTTTGCCTCCTTTTTACCTATTATTTTTATTTTTCCTATCCTACCTCATTCCCACCTCAGAAAGAGGTTGGACTCATTATACCCTGGTTAAAGGGGCCCCACCTTCTATTCAGAAAGGATAATGGACCATCTCTCAACACCCAGACCCTCTCAAGTTAACTATGAAAAGAATAAATTTGTTCTGGTTTTTGGTTCTGTTAAGCTTCCAGGTATGGGGTAGCTCTTATTCAGCTCAATTAGCTATTAATGTAACCATAGGAGAAACCCCCTAACCATAAAGATTAATGCTTGTCAGGTCCTGTATCTCTGCCCAGAACCAGTCTGGGAAATAAAGAAAAACAACCCAAATCAATTCCCTTGCTGTAGTTGCGGCAAGGTCCAGTGGACCACCTCATATTGGGGGAGGATGGCCCCACCACATAGAGCTGCTCCAATTCTGACGGGGGGGGGGGTTAAAGGAAAAATAACCATGCCTGGAGAGACGTTCCTCTTGACACCTGTGGTAATCTACAGTATAATCCACTTTTGTTAACTCGTAAACTAGGAAAGCTTAAGCTTAAGCCCTTTTTATTAAATGCTGGCCTGGTCTTGGGGCAGAAATATCAGGAAGTAATCCCATGGAGAGGCTTGCTGTTAGACTAGTTAATAATTCAACCCCAGCTGCTAATGTTGACCCCCTCAACCCAAGTCCAAACCCAACCTAGCCCCTCATGACCAAAAATGATTCTACCCAGGCCACTATAGTAAAAATAAAGGATTTACACCAGACGATACAAGTCAAAATAGGATATGGGGAAATAAATGCCTGGTTGAAAGGGATTAAAAATTCTGCCAGCACCTTAAACAAAAGTGATTGTTATACTTGTGCGGTGGGCATTCTCGGATGGACCTCAGACCAAACAGGCATGAGATGTATGATAGCCCTCTTTCAGGACAATCTAGCATGGGGCAATGAATTTTTCAAGTCCCTGTCTCTCCTGTTCCCAGTGACTCAGGGTCCAAAACACGACCCCTCCCCCAAAAAAAACTATCAAGCCTTCAGTCTCAAATACTAACTATATCTCATGTCTCTTGAAGTGGGGGGGCAGTCAATGTTTTTGGACAATATTACTGGCTGCAGTGAATGTTGGTCCTTTGAGGAACTAGAAAATCAGTCTGCGCTAAAAGTTGCCCAAGCAGATGCCTTGTGGTATTGTGGAATGTTAGAAATAAATTTCTATGGAGTCGTAAGAAAAGACACATATTTGAAAGCAGCTCAGCAAGGCAAATTTTACTTTTTGTAAAAAGGGATACTGCCACCTGTAAGTCAAGCATGCAGGAACTGTGTGCTGGGTATTTTATTTTCAGCGCAGGGCTTCTATGCTGTGCTCCTATTGGTGGGAACATAGCCTCACAATCTTTACACCATTGGTGGAAGGGGATGCTGGGGGAGGGGTTGGCATTCACAATTTCCAGGAAATGCTATCTTTACAAAAATATAAGCACACGTAAGGTTACACAATGGCAGTTTTACAAAATGGAGCCTAAGTCAAGCTATTCCTTTGATAGAAAAGATCTAATTATATTCTCACATGGAGGACAGTTACTTGAGACCTTACTCTCCAGTTGGAATGGAACTTGCACTCTAGTGCAATTGGCAATCCCTTTTACCCTGGCATTTCAAACCCCCAAGTAAGGCCCTTAAGGCCCAATAGAGGGTCAACAGGGATATCCCTCAAACTTCTGGTGGGTCATTCGACCCTCACATATATGTTGATTCAACTGGAGTTCCAAGGAGCAAATTTAAGGCTAAAAGCCAGCTGCATGGTTTGCACCAATATTATTTTGGTGGTCCACTATTAATTAAAATGTAGATTGGATGAATGGTATATATTAAAATCAACAGAGGTTTGTCAACTACACCTGAGATGCCATTAAGGAAATAGCTAAACAGATGCTACTAAAAAATAACCTGAAAAAATAGATTAGCCTCAGATATGATCTTAGCAAAAAGGAAAAAATTATGTGCCATAAAAAGGGACCAATGTTACACCTTTATGGCGCCAGATGGCACCATAACTAAAGGCCTAGGAGGCCTGACTACATTAGCAGCTGAGCTAGCAGAAAGTTCAAGGACAGATGACCCTTTCTCCAGCCTAATGGAACAATGGTTTGAGAAACAGAAAGGAATAATGACTTCAGTCCTAACATTCCCCATTATAGTATTTAGAATAATGATCCTAGTAGGATATGGTATGATTCTCCGTGTTAAGGTCCTAGTCCTGAGACAGAGACAGTTCTAACCAAACAAACCCCAATAAATTACCAAAATAATCTCTTGTCAAACACCTTTGAGAGCAAAAGTTGACGCATGTTAATAGAATTTGAAGAGTAATACTATAATAAAAGAGGGGGGAATTGTGAGAATATAATTAAATCTTTTCTATCAAAGAAATAGTTTAACTTAAATTCCATTTTGTAAAATTACCATTTTGTAATCTTGTAGAAACTTAGATTCCTTTGGAAAGTTAGCATCTCTTAAAATTGCAAATGTCAACCTGTCCCCTATAGCTGACTGGGAAGATTGTGAAGCTGCTAGCTCCACCAACAGGAGTACAGCACAGAAGCCTTGTGTTAGGAATATAAAAGCCCATTGGGCTCTCTGTCAGGTGTGCTTGCACATACTTGGAAGCACCCTTTTTTGCAAAAAAATAAAATCTTCTTGCCAAACAATTTTAGAACATGTGCCTTTTTGATGCCATGAAAATTTATTTCTAACAGGTTTAATCAGGTTTTGCTATGATTTCTTTCTTTCTTTCTCTCTCTCTCTCTCTTTTCCTTTCCTTTTCCTTTTCCTTTTCCTTTTCCCTTTCCTTTCCCTTCCTTCTTAATAAGCCATGTTACTGCAGTCAGGAAGCCCCTTGGCTGTCTCTCTTGGTGATGCTGGTGGCCATGATGATCATGGCCTAAATCTACGTATTCCTTAGGGTCTTGCTATAGGACACCATTTGGAACTTCTTAGAAATGCAGAATCTCAGACCTTCTCCTGACCTATGGAGTGAAATCCTATTTTAAAACAAGATCCTTAGGTGATTCTCATATATATTAAATCTGAGAAGCTCTGTATTAGGGGTTGGGGATAGTTTAACTCTACATCATTCCTTCCTTATTAATTAATTAATTAATTAATTTGCAGTACTAGGGATTGAACCAGGGGCATTCTACCTCTGAGCTCCATCCCCAGCCCTATTTTTTATTCTTTATTTTGAAACAGGGTCTCGCTAAGTGGCAGAGGGCCTCACAAGTTGCTGAGACTGGCTGTGAACTTGTTATCCTCCTGCCTCAGCCTCCCAAGTACTGGGATTACAAGCGTGGGCCACCATACCCAGCTCCTTCCTAATTTATTAACTATAGTACTTATAGAAATTCCCCTCATGAACAATTCGATTTCTTTGGGGGCACAGTTCATATAGTAGGGAAGGCTGGGTATATGCTTGTTTCTTTCTCTTTATTACCAGTTTTCAAATTAATGAGTTTATTCTCTTTTACCCTCCAGTGGCGATTAATATTTTAGAAGCATCATTAAGACCCCATGTATTTCAATCCATTATTTTTATTATGCAAATTGCCACGTCTTCAGCTTGTGAGAACTTTTTCACATATTTCCAAGTTTATTTGACATGACCTTAGTAGTAGTCTCCCTTGTTTGCTATTGATTTTTTAATAAAAATAGCTTTAAAAATTTAAAATTTTGTTTTTATTTATATAAAATATGTTCGGAATACACATTTATAAAAAGTTATTTAAAGAAGTTTAATTTCTTCATGTTCCCTCCACTGTACTCCAGGACCAAACTAATTCATAGATTAACAAATGGAATTATTTAGTTAGACGTGGTGGCACATGCCTGTAATTCCAGTACTTGGGAGGTTGAGACAGGAGGATTGCAGGTTGAAGACCAGCCTCAGAAACTTAGCGAGACTCTCAGCAACCTAGTGAGGCTCTGTTTCAAAACAAAAAAATATGAAAAGGGCTGGGGGTGTAGCATGGAGGTAGAATGCCTCCAGGTTCAGTCTCCAGTACCCCCCCCCACACACAAGGAATTATTTAATTCCATTAATAAATGTAGCTATTAGACATTTCTTTTGTCTTAGGAACACCATAAAAATTTACTGAAACACTAAGGGCATTCAGAAGTGAGGAAGTTTGGGAATCTCTGTGGTATATAGAAAGAGTCACTGCTTTCTACAGCTGCATAGTGAGCCTTTGAGTGGAAATACTACAGCTCATTCCACCAGCCCTCTGTTTATGGACCTTTGGGTTGTTTCCAGCTTTTTGCTATTTCAAATAGTGCTGAAATGAATAGCCTCATGCATGTGTCTTTTTGTATCTTTGCCAGTGTTTTTGGGGAAGAGATTCCTGGAAGTGGGATGGCTGGGTCAAAGGGTAAATGCATATGACATTTTGCTAGAAACTGCCAGATTCCCCTTCATAGGGGTTGAACCGCTTTGCATTCTCATCATCAAACTATGAGAGGTTCAGTTCCCCACAGTCTTGCCAGTTGTGTATGATGTCAAAGTCTTGGATTTTTGCCAGTATGATAGGTGAGAAATTATATCTCACTGTAATTTTAATTTGCATTTCTTTTATTATGAAAGATGTTGAACATTATTTTTTTCATATGGTTAAGAGTCATCTGCATTTCTTTCCAGTCAATTGTCTCTCTTCGTCCCCAGTGAAAATTTTTATAGAGTTTTTGGTCTTTTTCTTCTCCATTTTTAGAGATTCTCACTCTGTAAGTTGCACCTTTTTTTCTGGTTTGTTATTATTTTTTACTTGCATTTTATGTTAATGTTTTCTTTGCTGTGAAAATTCTTTTATATTATTGACATTTTTTGGGTGACACTTCTGGATATTGAATCACACAGTTAGGAAAGTTTTCCCTATTGTACGAACTCGTGTTTTCTTTTAATTCACTTTTGGCTTTGCAATACCCAGGTGTAGAAAACAGAGAAGATAAAGAAGAGTCATGCAAAAACTGAGAATGCTAAGACACAGCTCCTTACCTTAAAGGGTCAGGACCTAAAATAACTTTGTGCATTTTGCTTCTGACACATAGTTATCTTTTCTTTTTTTATTTTTTATTGCTTTTTTTTAACTTTTTATGTTCATTTGTTGGTGCATTGTAATTATACATTTTGATATATGTCAGGGTATGAACATCATACATGCACACATTGCACATTTAGCCCTCCCTTCAATCCCACCCTATTCCCTCCCCTTTCCCTCCCTTTCATGCTCTGGATAGTGATTGAGTCTTACAGGTTTGTGTATGTACATCATGTGCTATAGTGTGCTTTCCTCCACTCCCCTCCCAACTCCCTCAGTTAGGTCACCTTCTTTGTCCATCTAAAGATTTCTTCTTCTTCCCTTCTAAGTCCCTTCTACGTCCCATTCTATCTAGCTCCCACAGATTAGGGGGAACATCCGATTTTTTACTCTTAGTGACTTACTAATATCGCTTAGCATGATGTTCTCTAGTTCTCTCCATTTCCCTGC